>SJYC01001845.1:0-31887 GCA_006408675.1 Madoqua kirkii | reverse complement strand
GTCAAATTGCTGAATTAGTATTGTCCCATTTTTCCTTAGCATAAGTTAATTCTGTAGAAGGCATGCAGTTGGGTTTCTGAGGTAAAATAAATAAAACTTAACAAGTTTATACCTAAATTTTGCCTGTATTTATGATCATTCCTTAGAAAACTTTTTAGATCAAAAAGCATGAAATTTTTAAGGTTTCTGCTAATGTTTTTTTCAGAAAGATTATATAGTTTTCACTCCTACCAACAACATATCTGGTCTGTTTCCTTGCCAACACTATTACCATTGTTACTTCACAGGTGAAACATAAAATTTGCTCTGATGAAATTTCCTCCTCTCATTACAAAAGTAAAGTCAGAGTCCTTCTACAACATTAAGTATCTTCCAATCTAAACACAAAAGGTTAGAGAGGAACAGTCAAAATTACCCCCTTTTCCAGACATTCTTAGTGTCTTCACCAACATAAACATATCACAGCATATAAATCAGATTAAGAATCTAAAATTCTTAATAATAACCAAATGAGCAAGAGGCAAATCTTAACTCCCTACTTAATCCCTAAGGCCCAACAGTACAAGTTCTTCATTTCTTTGAAGAGTGACTATCATTGAGAGCAAAACCCCAGTATAAAAGTGAGAACAGGCTATAGACCAGCAGTTGTTTTGTATCTAATGAGAACAAAGGCCACTACATTATGCAAACAAAATGATGCCTCCCTGACATAGGAGAGATACTAACATAGCATCAGTGTGTGTCAGAAAATTTCTTTCTGCAGTGATATTTATGGTAAAGTGGTCCCTCCTTTCCTGGGATACCTCCAGGCAGTACAGGTGGGTGGGGGGATTCAGAGACACATGATCTCCACAGAGCCCTGTGTAATAAAAAGATGCTAGAATAACAAAACTTAGAGCAAAGATAAGATCATTCTGATTTTTGGAAAAGTTTTTTTATTCAGTGTTTAAGTAAGATTAAAAACTACAAGATTTTGCTTGCAGCTGATGAGCAAGAAAAGTTAAACCCAAATTATTATCTGGCTGGCTAGTTAAAATGCTCTGACTCAGAGTCAGATTACTCAGTGACGTAACAGTTACCTTGTGTTGGCTTAGGGATTCAGAGCAAAACAGCCCTAAACAAATGTATCATCTGAGAGCATAGGGCTAAAATGGGCATATGAAATACTGAATAAGAAAGCTGATAAAGGGAGGCTGTCATAGGCTTTTTAAATTTTTTTTTAGGCTTCTAGCAGTTGGTTACCATATACAAGGACCTAGCAGCCAGTTATCTGATCTCTTGTCTGAGTTAAACAACTTTAACCCACTAAGCACGAACAGAGAGACTCTTTGTAGATGAGCTGGAACACATAAAGCAGTCCCACTTCTCCAGCAGAATTTTAGTTGAATTAAATCATAAGAGAAACAATGATTTTTGCACATATTGTACTTGTCACACTACATCTGTTGAGTAGAATTCCCATTCCAGGTGTTGTTTTCATCTTCACCATCGTCTTGAGTCCTCAATCTATATATCTTGCCTTCCTTTTTAAAGTCTTCCCCTCGTTTCTCCAGCACTCTTTTTCTACTGGTTCCCTGATAAAACAAAAGAGGGAGAAAAAGGAAAATGATACAAAATGAAAACAGCAGTAACACAAAGTCTTTTCCTTTAAACTGCCATTAGTACAAAGACAACTATAGTTTAAGGAAAGTACACGGGAGATCATTGTATCTACGAACCCTGACTTATATCTGGTGCTTTTTTTTTTTTTTTTAATTTGGTGCTTTTTAACTCCATCTGTTCTCTAAGCCAAACCAGTCAAATGTTGCCCATGTCCATGTATTTTTTGATGACTTACTAAGTTTTAGAACAGTGGGACTATCTGCTAACTAAATTGCTCCTTTATTATTTATGCAAGTGATATATCTACTAAAATATTTATAATTTACACAGCACTCTAGTGGTTATCACAAACTCCATTCATAGTTTAATATATGGAAACGGTCAGTTAGCAATTCTTAACTTTTAAAATCTTTAAGAGTGATTTATTTCTACATGGACAATTAAGAACAACAAACCTTCTTCATCTAAAAATGGGAAGGAAACAGGTGAAATTTAAACCAATACATTCTCCACTAGAGAGAAAAAAAAAGCAATAACGGAACACAAAGTTCCACCCACTCAAACATTTGTCCCATTCTTTGCCCCAATGCAAGACCTTTTCCCTTATTCGAAATAATTTTTAAAGACCCATTCAGCAAGCTCTTTCAGGATGAAATGCTTCCACTCATTGCTCAGTAGGAGTTCTAAAATTCAGACCTAACAAGACCTAGTTTGAATGCTGCTCTATAAGAAGAGAAGAATTTCTCTGTGTCCTTCTCACTTGAGTAATGTACTAAGGATATAACTGGTCTTCTTGCATAACAGTTAAGAAGGACATCAAGATAAAGACTATATCAGCCCAATAACAATATTCACTCAAATCTTCATTTAGACAGTCAACAGGACACAAAATCAGGGATCTCCTTACAGCAGACAGGGGCTTCCCAGGTGGTGCTAGGGGTAAAGAACCCACCTGCCAATCCAAGAGACATAAGAGACATGAGTTCAATCCCTGGGTTGGGAAGATCCCCTGGAGGAGGAAATGGCAACCCACTCCAATATTCCTGCCTGGAGAATTTCCATGGAGAAGAGCCTGGTGGGCTATGGCCCATGGGGTTGCAAAGAGTCAGACATGACTGAAGCAACTTAGCACTCACAACAGACAGAGGCAGGTTTTCATTAATTATCAAAGATTGGTATGAGGATTTGCTATTAATGTCCCAATAAAGTATTGAACAGCAGTAGGTATATAGTGTAATACATTATGCTATTATTAGAAGGGGGTATAATCTTAAATTTTAAGAAAATATTTCCTGTTAACCTCTTTCAAATATTTAGAATTTTAACAGAGGTGTGAGCTAAGATCATTAGTGCTGTCTACTAGTATTACCATTCTAACCATGGCCATGTGCAATAAAAGTAAGACCAATAAAAGTGGACTGGTTAGGGAACCAGTCCAAAGTAACTATGTGAAAGAGACACCATTTTCAAGTGAATATAATAGTTTCCTCACTTTGGGCTTCTCTAAATGACCCAGAGAAGGCAGTTAAATTATCTAGAGCATAATGATCCCTCTAAAGTAATCATGTGCGATGACTGTAAGAAATTAACGGAATGAAGTATCTTGTCAGACAAGATCTGGCTAACAAGAAAGATACTGCTATTTAGACCTGAAAAAAGTATATCTTTTGTTATAGAATAAAAGAATCCAATAAATGAAATTATAAAATCAGCAGCAGTGAAGCTGCTTAGCATGGAATAGATTTTTATAGAAAGACGGCTGAGAAAACTTAAGTAAGGAGTTTCCTAGGTGATACAATAAGGCTTCAGAACATGCTGGGTTTTCCCCTTTACATAGAAAAAAGGCAAAGTATCTATAATTTTTTTTTCTTTTTTAATAAGGCATTGGGCATTACTAATGTATTTTGCAAATGGGGAAAACACAAATACCTTTTTTCTGAGTTGCTAGACGATGCAAGGTTTGAGGTTTCCAATGATGCTGCTCTCACTGAGGTCTGTGCAGGAGGAGGATTACTAAATAAGAAGTTGCTTATCAGTCTCCAGATGGCAAGGAATGGGTAAAGCACTGTCCCCAGCAATGTCCAAAGTCTCCACTGGAAGAATGTACCATGGATGCAGTTGGTCTTCCTGCCTAAAAATGAAGAAAGAAACCAAAATAAAGACTACATCAGCGCAACCACATCACACTCAAGGTTCTAGATAAACTTTTTATCTGGGAAAGTCCTATGGATTTTCGTTTACTGCAATAAACTAAAATTGCCATCTTTTTTTATTTTTCAAGTGTATATAAACTTTAAGGAACTCCTGGAATTCTTTTCCTTTTAAGGAGTAATCACAACACAGAAACCAGAAAGTAGTTCTCAGTGAAATGAATCAATTATTTTGAAGACAACTAAACTTTTGTAATGAAGTTAACAACTCTGATTTTAAAAGTATTAATGATTTTTTAAAAGAGAAAGATTTCAAATATCAATGACTCCAAAAAATCCTGAGTACTCGAGGACTGTTTTAGGATTGAGGCCCTGCTTTCGGTCGGGGTCAACTATAATCATCCACTCTTATCTCAGGGGATACTTGCCAAGACCCCCAGTGGATGCCTGAAACATGGATCATACCAAATCCCACATATACTACTTTTTTCCCTTCACATACATACCTCTGATAAAATTTAATTTATAAATTAGGCACAAGGGACTATCAAAATTGCCAGCTTCACCAGTATTGAGCTTTGGGGATATTATTATGTAAAATCAGGGTTACCTGAACACAAGCACTGCAGAATTTCAACAGTCTTATCAGATAACCAAGGGGGCTGCAAGGTGACTAACGAGCAGGCAGCATAACGAGTGTGAATATGGTGGACAAAGGGATGATTCACGTCCCAAATGGACGACACGTGATTTCCTCACACTATCACAACGGCCTGAAATTTAAAACTTACAAATTATTTTTAGAATTTTCCATGTAACACTTTCAAAGTGCAGTTGCCCCTAAATAACTGAAAGCAGGGAAAGAGAAGCCGCAGATCTGGGGGTGCTGCTGCTAAGTCACTTTAGTCGTATCCGACTCTGTGCGACCCCATAGACGGCAGCCCACCAGGCTCCCCCGTCCCTGGGATTCTCCAGGCAAGAACACTGGAGTGGGTTGCCATTTCCTTCTCCAAGGCATGAAAATAAAAAGGGAAAGTGAAGTCGCTCAGTCGTGTCCACCTCTTCGCAACCCCATGGACTGTAGCCTACCAGGCTCCTCTGTCCATGGGATTTTCCAGGCAAGAGCATTGGAGAGGGGTGCCACCGCCTTCTCCCTTGGGGGCACTACCATATACTAACCAAGCTATGGAAGACCCAGGCTCTCATCCCAGCTGTGGCACTTAAGGTGGCACATTTAAATTTTCTGGGCCTCTTTTTTTTAATATCAGAGATTAAAATGTTGTTAGGATTAGTATGTTTAAAACTTAATGTGATTTTTATGTTAAAACATTTTTTTAAAAAATTGATAAACTGCAATCATACATAAATACATGACACCAAGTCAGCAGGTTAGACAGATATTCTACATTGTTTTTCCGGTTCGACTGGTCATTTTCTGTACATGAGAAAAGATAAGAGAAGAAGGTGAAAATGTGTTTAGTATGTTTAGTCTTTTACTAGCATTACAATATAAAGGCCAGGATAATGGAACAATAAATTAATCTAACATTTTTGGGTAATTTGGATTCTAATTATCCACAGTATATTTTTTCACTTTCACTTCATCTAATCATAAGAAAAAACCAAGAGCAGAACAGACAGACCTGTAAGAATAGAAAAAATATACATGCATATACATACTGGCAACAGTACCACTGAAGCACTTGGGGCAAGTTCCAAATCCAGTAATTTCTTTTTATAATCTTCTTTGGTAAATTCCCTCCTGGGAAACATTGTTGCTAATGAAAAGTTACCGTAAGTGTTGCCAACAGTCTGTAATATAAAAATAAGTTTCAAAACCTCACAGTGGAGCCTTTTTAAAGTAAGATATTACAAACTCATATGCATTCAAAATGACTGATTTAAAAATTCACTTAAATATAAAATCAAAACATTCATAGAAACTCTGTGCTTTAAAAAACAGCTGAAGACTATCAAATACAAATAGTACTTAAAAGCTTTCATAACTCAAAAATGACCACAAAATATCAAGGAATATGTTTTGTAATATCAAGACTAAATAAGCTGAATAAAAACGAACAATTACATACCTTAACTATGACTACAGTTTGCAATTAAGAATTTTCACTGTTGTTTGTCAAACTTATGTTAGTATCTCACAAATACCCATTTAGGTTATAGGTATTTATTAAAAACATGAAAAAATTCTAAAATGAAAAACTAAAATTTAAAATTCTGGAACAGATCAGAATTTCCCTCGAATTAGATATAGATATAGATATATGGCTTAAGTTTTTGCCTCCTCCTTGACTCAAAGAGTAAATGGTCCATAATCAACCCATATTATACACATAATCCAGTCCTAGGAATATACAGTGGGCAAGCAACACAATCACCTTCACACTGTTAAGTCACCTATACTTGTAAAATCTTTCAAAGGGAGAATATAACTTTTGTTTTTTGTAATATTTTACTCTAGGTCATATATATATATATATATATATATATATATATATACATATACACACACACCCCCTCACTGTTCTCACTCAAGAACAGGTCACTAAATTAGATCACTGTACTGAGGTGAAGTTCCAACAGGACTGATGCAATCAGAGATCTCTCTTTAATCGTGTGATCGCCTCACTTACCTGTGGCAGAAGCAAAAGAATCAGGCCAGGGCAGGCTATTTGAGGAGGCCCTAAGTGGGGGGCCAAGGCAAAAGAGGAATGAAAAAGGCTGTGTGGAGTGGATCCTACTATAAAGCTTGAGGGAAACAGTTAACAAATAAAATAAGTTTATTGTCCAGCCAGCTTATCAGTGGAAGCAGCTTTTCAGGTATCCTTTTATTGGGACCTATTAAGTGACATAGCTGACTAAATGCAGAAGAGATCTAGTAGAAAAGTCTGAAACCTAATTTCAGTCTTGAAGTGACACATGAAATACTGGTACATGCCTCATTTTGAATACATAATCTATCAGAATAAAAAGTAATTGGAAAGTACTCATATCTTATTTTCTAAGATGTTTATTTCACATCCATTCAGATTTTGAACAACGCTAAGTTCTGGAAGTAAATTCCTGAGGAAGATACTTGTTGCCAAATATAGATTGATTATTGATCTTTAGTTTGACCAATCAGCAGATGGTGGGAAAACTGCCAGCCCCACAGCATTTTAAGAAACTTGCAGAAAATTTGCAGAGGACCAAGAAAAACTGCATCTTTTATTGAGGACAGCTCCTTTAGACTTCTGGAAAATCACTTGCTTTTCATTCCTCCAGCTCAGTGTACTGAGCAGTTAGAAAAGCTTCCAGAGTCTATTATATGGTGTCAGCAAATCCCTCTTTTCATAGAACAAGCAGATACGCTATTCCCATCTGGCACTCATACATGACGGAAGCTCCACAACATCCCAGAGGCATCTCGTGCCTCCCTCCTGGGGACAAGTCACGACTTACTCAACTCTTCCAATTCTGCCTGGAAATTTTTCCCTCTTAAACTTAATAACCCATTCATCGACCTTCACTACAACTTATGACATAAATTTACCTGTGCAGCAAACTGTCTAGCTTCTTCTAGAGGAGCATCAGAAGGGAACTGATTTGTAAAGGAAGAACCATCTGGAAGACGGAACTGAATTCTCGCAATAGTGCTATAAGAAAATGAAAATTAAGTCAGCATCTTTACCTCTACAAATTCGCATTGTAAAACTAGGAGAAGATGGAAGTGAAACTGTGTAATGAAAACAGGAATTTACAGACAGTGAGGGAGGGGAAGTTGGAAGAAGATGGTCAAAAGGTACACACTTCCAGTTTAAGGCAAATAAGTACTGGGATGTAATGTACAATAGGGTGACTACAGCTAACACTGCTGTGTGGTACAGGGAAAGCTATTGAGAGTAAATCCTAAGAGCTTGCACCACAAGGAAAGGCTTTTTCTTCTTTATATTTTATCTTCCTGTGGCCCTTGTACAACAGGGGTCTGAAATGCATGGGTCCATGTATAGGTGAAATTTTTTTCAATAAATACATACTATAGTACTGCACTACTCATGGCTGATTCAATCCACAGATACAGAACCACAGATATGGAGGGCCATCTGTAAAGTTATACGTGGATTTCTGACTAGACAAGGGTGGTGCAACCTTGGATGCAACCCCAACTCTTGCATCATTCATATGAGAAGATGGATGTTAGCTGAACATGTTGTGTCAATCACTTCAAAATATATGTAAATCAAACCACCATGCTGTATTCCTTATTCAGTAATTATGTCAAATATTTCTCCAATTAGAAAGAAATTTTTTTCACAGTGAAATCTCATTGTTTTTACCAACAGCTATTTTGAAATTTAATTCACATAAAATTCATCCTTTTAAAATATACAATTCAGTGATTCTTAATATAGTCAGAGCTGTGCAACCATCATTAATTCCAGAATATCCTTATCCCTCTAGAAAGAAGGAAAGCCCATCAGCAGTTAGTCCCATTCCTCCCTCTCCCTGCCCCTGGCCCCTACTCGTCTGCTCTGTCCTTGTGGATCTGTCTGTTTCTGGCGTTTCCTATAATGGAATCGTGAGACGGGTGGCTTCTGGCTTTTGCCATCACATGCGTCAGTACTTCATGCTTTTTTTGGGTGAATAATACTCCACTGTATGGGATATAGCTGTTTATCCATTCTTCAGTTGACGGACATTTTGGTTATTAGCATATTTTGGCTATTACGAAGAATGCTGCTATGAATACTCACGTACAGGTATTTGTGTGGAGACTGTTTTCAACTCTCTCAGATGTATACTTAACAGAATTGCTTAGCATTCTGAGAAACTGACAGGTTGTTTTTTCCAAAGTGGTGTACCATCTTATAATCCCATTAGCAATGGAGGAAGCTTCCAAAATCTCCACATTCTTGGAGAGACTTGGTGGTCACTTTAAATTGAGGCATCCTAGAAGGTGTGGTTTTGATTTGATTTTCCTAATGACTAGTAATGTGGAGCATCTTTTCATGTGCTTATTGACTATTTGTATATCTTCCCTGGAAAAACATCTATTTAAATCCTTTCTCCATATTCAAATTGGGTTGTTTGCTTTTTGTTGTTGACTTCAAGTCTTTTTATATTCCAGTTACCAGTCCCTTATCAAATATATGGCTTAAATATAAATATTTGGCTTAAATATTTTCTCTGATTCTTTTTTTTTTAAATTGCACCACATGGCATGCGGGATCTCAGTTCGCTGACAAGGGATCAAACCCGTGCCCCCTCCAGTGGAAGCAGAGTTGTAACCACTGGAGCACTAGGGAAGTCCCTCCAATTTTGTGGGTTTCTTTTCCCTTTCTTGATATCTTGAGGTGCAAAAGTCTTTAATTTCGGTGAAGTCCAACTCATCTGTTGGTTTCTTTTGTCACTTGTGATTTTGCTGTCATGTCTAAGAGGACTGCCTAGTCCAAGATCATAAGACGTCCTTATTTCCCGCCCCCAAAGAGAGCTTATACTTTTTAACTTTCACACTTAGGTAGATGATCCATATGGTGTGTGAGATAATGGTTCAAGTTTATTATTTTACATGTGGATATCCACTTGCCCAAAAAGCATTTGTTGAAGAGACCATCCTCTCCCCCATCGAATGGTCTTGGTATCCTTTTCAAAAATCAACTGATCATAAAGATACAGGTTTATTTCTAGAGACTCAAATTCCTCTTATAGGCATACCTCAGAGATATTGATTCCACACCACCACAATTAAGTTATAATAAAGGAAGTCACATGGAATTTCTGGTTTCCCAGTGCACACAAAAGCTATATTTATACTACACTGTAGTCTAATAAGTGTGCAATAGCATACGTCTAGAAGAACTATGTACATACCTTAATAAAATACTTTATTGCAAAAAATGTGATCAACTGACAACACAGGTTTGCCACACAACTTTCAATTTGTAAAACTGCAATAAAGCATTAGCACAACAAACCCGGTATGCCTGTACATCAATCTGTATGTCCATTCTTATGCCAACACCACAACACCTTGGTTGATGTACCTTTGTAGTTAAGATCTAAAATCAGGAAGTCTGAGAACTTTGTTCTTTTTCCAGACTATTCTGGGTGCCTTGCCTTTCCATATAAACTTTAGAATCTGATCCCTGCACAAATTTTGGCAAAAAAACCAACTAGGATTTTGATAGGGACTGTGTTGAATCTGTAAATCAGCTTGGGGGTAACTGCCACCTTAACAATAAGAAGTCTTCTGATCTATGAAAACAAAGTATCTATGTATTTAGTTAGGTCTTCTTTATTTCAATTATGTTTTTTAGTTCACAGTGTATAAGCTTTACACTTCTGTTAAATATATTCTTAGGTATTTGATTTGTTTTGGAAAATAGTTCTTAAAAAGTCATTTTTCTGGTCTTCCCTGGTGGTCTAGTGGTTAAGAATATGCCTGCCAATGTAGGGGACATGGGTTTGATTCCTGGTCTAGTAAGCCCATGTGCTACAACTACTGAAGCCTGTGCTCTGGAGCCCCTGCTCTGCCATGAGAAGCCGCTGCAACGAGAAGTCTGCTCACCAGAACCAGAGTAGCCTCTGCTCACTACAACTAGAGAAAGCCCATGTGCAGCAATTACGATCCATCACAGCCAAAAGTAAATGAATCAACAAACATTTTTAAAGTAATTATTCTGATTATAAAAGTAATGCTTATTAATTTTCTTATATGGAAAATATAGAAAAGCACAGAGAAGAAAATAAGTATTAATAGTAATCCTACTAGCAGTATGTACTAGAAATCTGAATTTCTGTCTTGCAACACACTTCTGTTTGGGGAACTGCCTTATCCCTCCAATATGTCACTCATTCTGGTATGATTATCAGTAATATTTCTCCTATCTCCTTCACCATAGAAGTGGGCATGTCTACTACCCCAATCAGCTAGCCCATACATGTGACAGAGTGAAATGGCCATGTGACCCAAGCAGGACCAATCAGAATTCTCAGTAAATGAGAATTCACTTTTTTCCTCTCTAGGATCAGAAGCTCAAGATCAAGAAGGTGCCACGCTCTCCTGACAATATTTAAAGAGTTTCTCTGAGAATAAAGCTAAAACAGAAACCAAGAGATTAAAAAGAGACAAAAAGGTGTAATGATACCCTTTAGGTTCCTGGATCTAGCAATGCCTAACCAAATCTATCACTGTAACTATCAGGTGCAGAGCCAGGGGATTCCGTCTTCTGCTTAATCCTATATGACTTGATATTCTGACAACCGAAGAATTCCAGTACACGTTCAATCTAAGTCATGTCTGACTCTTTGCAACCCCATTGACTACAGCACACCAGGCTTCCCTGTCCTTCATCGTCTCCCAGGATTTGCCCAGACTCATGTCGACTGAGTTGGTGACGCTATCCAAACATTTTATATCCTCTGTGAGATCTCATCACTATAACCATTTTGATGAACATGCTTTCTGTCTTTTGAAAGAGATTTTGGCTTTCTTTAAAACATCATGTACTTAGTACTGTAAGGTTGTACATTCACATTCAGTGACAAATACCATTGGCAGCTGCCAACTGATCAGTATATTCTTCTGGAACTATTTATTATGCCACAGAATAAATCAGTGTTAAAGAGAAGCCCACAGCTGCTTTTCTCCTTAGCCGCCACATACATACATATACTTTAGCAAGAAATAAAGTACCTTCTTTCTTTTGTGGAAGTCTCTCTCTTGACTTCCATCTCTGCCTGTTTGGCCAGCAGGGCAGCAGCTTTAGCAGCTTCTACTTCTTCCTTTGTCTTTGCAAACCGAGCAGCTCTCTCTGCACGGTCCTTGAAAACAGTTGTTAGATATTAATTATCTTTCACTGCCAGAAATATCTAGTTACACATTTCCAACATATGGAACACAGATATGCATGAATTCCTTAAAACCATACATGACCTTCATCACTCTGGATCTGGCATTTTTTAGTTTTATCAACTGTCAGGGACCACAGTTATTGTTAAACAAACAAGGACTTGATTTTGGTCACTCTCTCAAGCCCAGAACAAGGTCAGTAGATAATAAATATTTACTGAATGAATTCATGAACAAACAATATTAAGAAAGGAGGCTTTCATATGTTTTACAACTGCTTAATTCTAAAACCAATTGGTGCAAAACCATCTTAAGCTTCACGTGCCTAAATCCTTTGAATGTCCTAAAAAAGAATGCTTATGACTAGAGGAGAGTGTGAGGGAACAAATTCTTGGCTTCTTTCCTAGAGAATCTTGAAAACTATCTTTGACTACTGATAAAATTCATAACATAACACGGAGAAAAATTACTTCAAAAGATTATCTCAGTTTTAATCTTAAATGTATTTTAAATTAGAGACAATTTCTAGTAAAAGAAAACTGAGAATCAGTACTCTCTGAGTCACTAAAATCTACTATTTCTGTGCACCCTGTCTGGTAGTAAACCAAAACCACTGTGCCTGGAAAAACAATTTCACCAATGTTCTAGAGTCAAGCATTAAAAATAAACAACACTCACCAGAGCAATCTGCTGTTTTATACGCTCTCGAGCTGCCCTATCTTCTGCCTTTTCTCTGTTTCTTTCCTCTAACATTCTTTTTGTTAATTCTTCTTCTTGCTTTCTTTTATAATCCAACATTTCTTTTCCAGTTTTCCTCCTCTCAATTTCCTTCTTAATCTCTCTCTGAATTAAAGAAAAAGTAAGTTTTATGAACCAGAAACAACAGTTAATAATCCTCTGTCAATACCATTTTGTACACAGGGTAACTTGGTTGTAGGGTACAGCTAAAGGAACAGAACAACTTCACAAAATGTAAGAGTCTAGTAGAATGTATTAATAGCATAGGTCAATGGTCAAATCCTACCAATTTATAAGTCTTTGCAAGCAGCTTTGTAAAGATTATCATGTGGTCAATGTAATTTGGAAAAAAAAAAAAAAAAACCCAACAGAATTACAGGTTGTCCCTCCAAGGACAACAAAGTAGTCATTTATTTGGCCTGAAGACATAACCTTCGTATATTAGAACCCCAAAGAGATGAAGTTTAGGTGCACAGTGTAAGAAAAATGAATGGTGAACTAAAATACACCACCACCAGAGGAAATATTCAGCAAAATGTCAACCCAGTTCTTTTTCACAAAAGGAACTAAAACTGATCTGCATCAAATCAATTTTAATTCAAGTCCCTTTACTGTAAAAGATTCACTGCAAAGGGAGAAAAGATGGTCTAATTTATTCCTAGCAATCTCCAAAAATCACAAAAAAGTGTACACTGTGACTTTACGACAAAAGACTGGTAATGCCCCTTACTGTGCTGCAATGTTGAACTACAGGACCAGAGAAGTCATCCCATGTGCCAAGCAAGCTAAACAAGAAATCAAACATTCCCTCATGGAAAGCAAGAGGAAAAAATACTAGGCATCTCAATTTACCTGTTCTTCCTCTTTCCTTTTTTCTTCTCTCCTTTCTTCAAGTTTTTTGGTTAGTCTGTATTTTAAAAGTTTAAAAAATGCATTAACTGAGATACATTATATTGAAATAAATTACATTAAGATTTCTTTAGCTAAAAACTGGGGAAATGTGGAAATAAACAAAAAAAGCTCCTAAAGGCCAAGCAACAACTTCTCTACCTAGACCCTGGCCCTGAAAAAAATCCACGAGAGTCGGGGGAGCCATAAGAAGCCTCCCTCCAGCTCTAAGGGCCTTACCTCCTACTTACCACTAGAGTTTCCTTTCCTCACCTGATTTATCAGATTCTGAGGTTTTGTTTTTTTTTTGGCTACACCATGTGGCTTTTGGGGTCTTAGTTCTCCAATTAGGGAACAAACCTGAGGCCCTGGCAGAAAAAGCAGAGTCCAATCCACTGGCCCACCAGGGAATTCATCAGATATTGATTTTTAAATGTCTTTAAATATATATATATAAATCAATAACTTAAAAATGCTTTACCTCTTACAAAGAAGAGGAATATAGCACAGAATTGATAAAAGCAAAAAGCTGAAGGTTAACATTTATAAAGACCAGTAACACCAAAATTTATTTTGAACTGAGAAATTCATCAATTAAAAACTAACAATTCTGAAAGCAGACAGTGGTAATGGTTCCACAACTTTGTGAATATATAAAAACCCACCCAATCTGCATACATTTTGCATTTTATGGTATGTGAATTTTATCTCAGTTTTTAAAAACTAATGGCACTTTTTCTCAGAGGGGTTTGGGTTGCACAGGGATATGCATTTGTTAAAACTCAGCTGAAGAACTCAGCCAGAAATCTAAGGGATGTTCAAAGATCATGGTTTAGGACCCCAAAGAGATGAGGAGGTTTAGGTGCACATGGTGAGAAAAATGAATGGTGCACTAGAACGCAGCAACACCAGAGGAAAATTTCAGCAAATGTCCACAGGTTTCTTCTTCATAAAAAGGATGTCAGAAGGACTTAAGACCCAACGTGAAGGGGTTCTGCTATAAATTTGGAGTATTCTGTGCACTAAAAAAAGTTACGAGAGAAGTTAACTGAAATACTTTAGAGGGGAAAAAAAGGACCCATGAAACATCTTACTACTAAGGGAAATTATAAACTTGTATAACCACTTTGGGAAACTGTTCAGCCAGCATCTACAACCCAGAAATTCCCACTCCTGAAAACATACCCAAAAGATAAGTTCACCAAGACATGTAATAAAAGAATGTTCACAGCAATCCTATTCGTAACCAACTCAAACTGAAAATAATTCAAACATAAATCATCAGTAGAATAGATAAATAAATCATGGTATAATCAATATACAGCCACTATAGCTATACAGTAATGAGCTTATATGAAGCTTATTTGAAGCGCTTATATGATTTAATTATATGATCATGGCTCAAATTTTTGAAACGTCAAGCAACTAATAGGTACTTCCCAGTGAAAACTGCTTCATTATTAAGATCTTTTCAACATTTTATCTAATTTCAACATTAGAATTCCTTTTTAAAAGTTTTTTAAAAGTTGGGTGTATGTATCTTCTAAGAGCACTTTGAAGTTTCTTTTCCCAGTTAAGGAATCTCAAACAATTCTAAAACCACTCTGTCCTGACAGGCTAACTATAAAAATAATAATGTTCAATGAATAAAATTTGGCAACCCAAGGACAAAACAAAGAAACCTCTAATTCCAGTTTCACAGATACTAGTATAAGCATTTTGTGCATGTCTTCAAGTATCTTCTGGGGCTCATTATCCTATGTAACACATACACACCAGTATATGTACATATTGTTATTTAATTAAAAAAGGCTTATTATATTCTATTTGCAGAACCATACAGGCAGACACTAGTAGACATCCCTTTATATTAGAATGGAAACTATTTGGGGGAATTCCCTGGGAGTCCACTGGTTAGTACTCTTAGCTCTCATTGCCAAGGGCCTGAGTTCAATCCCTAGTAGAGGAAAACTAAGATCCCACAACTCACTTGGTGTATCCAAAAAAAAAAAAAAAAAAAAAAACCAAAATGGAAACTATTAAATAACAGAAGCTCCCCTTTCCCACAGCAATTAAATAGCACTTGATCCCATCTCACAATAAAGGGCTACCTGCCATGTTTCTTCACATTCCCTCCAATTCTCGAAATCCTGAGTTTTCGTTCTCACTTCACTCTAGGATCCCAAGGTGATGCAAGTAAGGGTGCATGTGAGGGAGGTGGTGTTAGCAAAGCAGAAGGAAACAGAAGAAGAAGAGCCTCTGAAACTCCCGTTCCCTACTGCTCTTCTTCCAGACACACACCATTTCTCTCCACCCTGAGAGGTCTATCCTGCTGTGCACCACCAGATCTGGGCCCTGCCACACTCATGAAGAACAATCAGAATCGAGGGAGGTTTTGCTAAAATAAAGCTCATTTATACTGGACCATGCATGAACTAACCCCAAAACCCAATGACAGCAATCATTATGAATCTTGGTTCCCCATAATATCTATGTCAACAAGAAAATATCAAGTTTAAGTAGTTAAACTTCCATATAACATTGAGTGATTTTTAAGTCAAGATTTTAAAATATTCCTGCTTATCCATTCACCATTAACTCAAGTACCTTTTAAGAATGATAGTATAAAATTATGATTTGATAACTACTGTAACATTAGAAAGTACTAAACTAGAAGGTACAGAAAGTCAGAAATTTGATTATCAGACTACCATCACGTGATGCTTAATAGACAGCCACATATGCAGAACCGAGACTCAGGGCAGAGTCATAAAATTGGCTGCCCATCTAGAACTTATCCTGTGACACAGAGAGATAAAAGCAGAAGTGGCAGACGGAAACACATATACCAAAATACTAGTGAAAGAGGGATTGTTAAAATTATCAGACCTAAAGCAGACAATGACTTCAGAGATATACACGAATTCTTACTTCTAGAATACAATTTCTATGAATACACATAAGTTGGTCAAGAAGTAAAAAATTTCAACCTAGAATTTTAAATTTTTTTGTAATTTTAGCCCAAATTCAAATTAATGAAGTAACTGAAAACCACAGTCTATTAATAACAAAACACTGTGTCTAAAGATAAGAGCAAACCTTTCCACTCTGACGGTAAGGTCTTCAGTAGGTCTCTGATTTGAACATCCACTAGGCTCTTGAGACACAGTGGTCTGGCCTGAACTTTCTCCTCCTTAAATAATAAAAGAAAAAGAAAAGAAGAATGCCAATTTTTAAAAAGACATATATCTTTTGGGTTACACCATCTGTTAACAATCTTGTTTCTTAAACATATTTTCCCTAGGGATGGAGTAGGAGCTAAGAAATGAACTATTACTAACTCTGCAAGTTTGAACCTGGAATAACAGTGTATAAATGGGAAATGAAGCAGTTACTCAGCTGAAAGCCACCAGAATAAAACATGCAGAAATATTAATCTGGCAGGAGGGAATATAACAAAAGCAGAATAAGCATGCCCTAGCCAGGGGCAGGCTCTGCTCGAAAGCAGCAGGGCCCAGTACCTTTGGAATCCATTAGGGCAGCCACTAGTCAGTTACGTGTGGCTACTGACCACTTGTAATAAACTGGTGCAGGTGAGAGACTTTTTCAACTGTATTTAATTTTAATTAAAAATGCTACATGTGGCTGCAGTTATGGTATTCAAGAGTTCTAGGGAGTTTCCTGGTAGTCCAGTGATTAGGACTCTGCAGTCCCACTGCAGGGGAAACAGGTTAGACTCCTGGTCCCACAGGCCTCACGGCAGAAGAAGAAAAAAAAAAAAAAGCGAAGCTCTAGAGGCCAAGTATGATACTGGGTATTACTAAAGTTATGATGACCCATGGGATCTGCTTCTGCAGACCACAACGACTCCTTAGAGAAGCTTTTCATACCTAATATTTCATACATGAATATTCTTTTAAGGATTTCTTGAAGGACAGAATTTTGTCCTGGCCTGCAGTAGAGGATAGCTATGGTCTGGTACTCCGTTTCAAAACCTCTGCTATTTCCTTCCTTACCACTCACTATCAACTTAACTACTCCTTATATGTTTGATCTTTGAAACAGTATGGACTGTGGAGCAACAAAGTCTGGCTTAAATCTTGTTCTGTCACTTCAGTCAGTTATTCAGTCTCACTACCTTATCTATAAAAAACTGCATAGACTTGTTAGGAGAAATACATGCTACAGGAGCACAACACTGAAACTTGTGCTAGGACTAGCACGAGGTAAGTGATGCAATCATTACAGCAGTAATGGAAATATTAGAATTACTAAGCAGAATCAGTAGTACGCATGTACTCCTACCGACATTCAGTGCATCACCTACATAACTTGAAATCAGCCACAAAAGAATTATTTACACTTCAGAAATTAGTAAACACTACAAATGAGGGCTTTTTTCCTCCGCTACAAAAAACTTTTGTTAAATATTTACTAGCATATCATGAATGCAACCCTTGAATAAGAGGTAACCTCTAGCAGCAATTGTGTGTTCAATAGGAAATTAATGTTTTCTTTAGTAAGTAAAATTAATGTCAAGGTCATTTATATCTTGATATTAGCAAAAAATATTTAAGAAAACTGAAAATAACCTGTGAACAAGCTGAAAAAAAGTGCTGTGTGTAACAATTAGTGAGGTAGATCTACGACTCATAAACAAAAAAAATAGATGGCAATCAGCTGAAACAACTGATAAAGATCCAAACACAGTAAAATTACTAGAGGAGGTTCTGTCTTTAGGTTTAAAGACAACTGGATTATCATGCATAATTTATCTCCTGATAAAAATGTACAGCAACATCCATAAGGTAGTAATGACAAAAAAGAATAAAGAATAAACCTGACTTCAACAACTAAAACAAGCCTGTAGTGTTACTTCCAGTTTAGAGAAATTTTTACAAATTATCATAGGGATGTACCAAATCCACACTGTGGGAAACTATAGAAAAAAACCACTGATGACAGTGGGAATCTATGAAAATCACCGACTAATAATGATATATTGGACTCCAACTCAAACTGAAAAATTCAGTGTAAATATAAATATTGCCTAGATAATTCATGATAAAAAAGAATCAATGTTAAACTTTCCAGGATTCATAAGAGATAATCACATTTTATTTACATTTTCTAAAACACTTTTTAAGATACTTTTTTTTTTTTGCCACGCTGTTCAGCTTATGGGATTTCAGTTCCCTGGGCCCTTGGCAGTGAGAACATGGGGGAGGTCCTAACCACTGGACCATCAGGGAAGTCCCAATATCAACATTTTCAAAGATGAAATGATATAAGGCCTAAGTGTATCCTTATAATAAGTGACAAGGAGATATGGAAAGGAAGCACAGATGAAACAATAATGGCCATGAGTTAAAAATAGTTGGAAGATAAGCAATGGGTTCATGAGTTTTCTTATATTATTTTCCTACTTCTGTATGTTTAAAATTTTCCATAATGAAGCTAAACAAAAACAAATAACTAAGATTAGAGTTGCTACTCACCTCAGATAAAAGAGTAGAACAGTCTGAGCCTAACCAAGTTATTTACCTATTAAACCAAAGACAAGAATGCTCTTTGTGGGAATATAACAGAATCCAGAGTGTTATGTGTAACTCTTTAAGTAGTACTAAAGTTAATGGGAAATTATACAGCATCGAATACGGGGAAGAATTCTGCTAAAACCTACGGGATTCAACACCAGAACAACACTCCTAGCAAGGTAATGAGCTTCCTCTCATTAAATATATTCAAATACAAGCTTGACGATTATCTATCCAGGAGCTGGAGCAGATCATCTTTTAAGATACTAATCTGGTTTCTTGGTCTTCCCTGGTGGTCCAGTGGCTAAGAACCCACATGCCAAAGCAGGAGACACAGGTTCGATCCCGGCCAGGAAGATTCCACATGCCTTGGAGCAACTGGCAACTGTGTACCTGTGCTCTAGAGCCCATGAGCTGCAACTGCTGAAGTCCACATGCCCTAGAGCCCGTGCTCCGCAGTAGGAGAAGCCACTGCAATAGGAAGCCTGAGCACCACAACTGAAGAGCAGCCCCGGCTCACCACAACGAGAGGCAGCCTGTGAGCGGCAGTGAAGACCCAGGGCAGCCGAAAGTAAGCAGAATAATAAAATGATATTCTGGCTTTGTATTTGATACAAAGCTATTACTATACAAAACAACTCTGTACATGATCCTTAAATTACTGTACAGAATTTCTCTCTGCCTTTTCTATCAACCCCTCTGCAGTCACAACTCTTATTGCTACAAGCTCTATTTTACAATTAACTTTTAATTCTAATTTTAAAAGTGCCAATACAATTCTCTTAAATGTGTACAGTACTCTATAGGCTAACAAAAATAATTCCAAATACATCAGTTCATTTGGACCTTTCAAAATCCTCTGGCTGAGAAGAGATTTACAAAACTGATGAGTGTCATAATGATAGTCTTGAACCACAGCACAGTAGCAGAAATTACTACTATCAGCTGTTCTGAACTGTTACCTATTTGGGTTTGAAGGACACAATCACTGACTTTATCTCCTTCTTCCACTAAATGACAAACATATGTATCTAAAACTGTCCATAAATTTTAAATTAAGTGAATGTGAAGGGGGAAAATACAGTATTTTTATTTTTAAAAACACTAATCCACAGTCTTCAAAGTGAAGTAGAGTGTTTAGTGTACCCAAAAGGGTACACTAAAAATTACCTGTTGCAGAATCTGACTTTATATCAGAATTGGATGGCGTCTCACAGAGCTCTACATTTCTGGACTGACAGTTTTCAGAAGTGTTGTTATGTTCAAATGAGGCAGATGGAGTAGAGACTGAACCTTCTGATTGGCTGCCATTTGCCAATGATGCTTCACCTTTTAATGAATGCATCTAGGGAGAAAAAAACACTGATTTTAATTACAGATAAGAATCTAAATTTACCATGGTATATGAAACCAAAAATGAGGAAGTCAATCTGTACTCCACAGAGGTGAGAAGTACTGAACCTTCCAAGTAAATCAATCTAAAATGTATAGTCCTAAACATGACATAATCACATTATGGGATTCAACAGCAAGGTTACAAGAGCATTAAAAGATTTTTAAAACACACTGTTGATTTTTCTTAAAATGAGAATTCAACAAAAAAGGTTACAAGCTGTATTAGCCATATGCCCAAAGTGGATGCAAGTGAGAAATTGAGTAAGATCCATAAAACAAGTCAAGTAATATACTGTTAAGGACCTTAATGTGAGAGCAATACTCTCTTGCAACAGAGTAACAGTGACTACATTTGTGGCTGGGTGACAGAGGAAAAGGGAAGGGAGAATAAGAAGTCACTCGTGTACAGGCACCTCTAACTTCATAAAGTGGTTTTGAAAATCGGTCCAGAAAGACAGTATTTACTACCTTTTAATTTTAATAGCATGGCTAGTTCCTGAATACTTAGTGACTCCAAAAATATTCCAATGTCAATTCTTGACAGATCATTTTCCAATGTTTATACAAAGAACCAATTCTGCTCCTTCTCACCTGCCGCACTTTGTGGATTCTGGTAACAAGTTCATCTGCAGAAATACTTCCTGCTATTACTTCCAAAGGAATTCCACTGTCTCCAATAAAAAAACTGGATGGAACACACACTACAGGATCTGCACAGTGTTATCAAGTCTAACAACTCACGAGAAATAAAGGAATAATTTTATTAAACACTACTGATAAAAAAAAGCAAAATAATCTTTGTGAATTTCACAATAAGCTAACCTGTTTACAAAATAATTTCAACTAGTTCATCACTATTCCTGCAGTACATGTGATACATGAATTATGATTTATTTCTATCGCATATATATAAGTGGAAAACACTCATTACATTCCCCTCTATCATAACTTTTACATCTATCTTATCTCTTGCCAGCTACTTCTATTAAATAACATTCCAACTGCATCATATTGCTTTCCAGCTATAATAATCACAATTTTAAGAAGCTCTCCAAGGGGACTTCCCTGGCAATCCAGTGGTTAAGACTCTGTACTCCCACTCCAGAGGGCATGGATTCCATCCCTGGGATCCCTGGTTGCGGGATCCCACATGCTGCACCTCAAAGTGAAAAAAAAAAAAAAAACACACACAACAAACTCCCCATGACCCCATTTGATACACTGCATTGTCTTAAAGGACAATTAGCAATATAAAGTTTCCATAAAGAAGAATTCATCAGTTCCTAAATAAAAACTAATAATTTCTAATTGTCAGGCATCAACCAAAAGAAAGGTAAATCCTCAAGCAATATTCATATATATACAACTGATTCTTCACGGAAAGGATACAGATCTGTGAAAATTGTAGGCAGGCTTCACTGTAAAACAAAATCAAACAAAAAAATCATGAGATTAATACAAGTATTTCCCAAATACTGAGTTGTTTTTATAAAAATGTATTGTACCAATTACAAGTAGTTTTCTGAAACTACAAGTTCCTTTCATAGCCATCAACTGAAAGGGGGAAAATGTATTCCTTATCTCACAGACCATTTTGGGTTTGTTTTATAATTTTCAAATTAGAGAGACACTTGCTCTTGCAAACCACAAACTAGTGGTCACATGAGGTACCTAAAAATCACCTTAGTATCTGCCATGTTGCTTTCTCAGCAGCATGTGTTTCTAAATACAATATTGTAGCTTGTAATAAGAAGATATTAATACCTATGAATTACTTGTGCAAATGATAATGCAATACTTTGTAATATGAAAGGACTCAAAACAACCTAAATATCCATCAGTTAAAAACTGGTGAATCATACAATTATAAAGAGGAAAAAAAAAATCAAACTACTATCATTTTTGTGAAAAAAGAAAAAAAAAAAAGAGGGGGGAGAGAAAAACAATGGTATTCTCTTGGTTTCCTCCAAAGAGTGGTTAGGTACAGGGATGGGAGAGAGAGACTTTATAACATGAATAAAAGACACTGATAAATGTAGATGAATAATTCCAAAAACCGAAGTAATGCTTCAAAGAACCAGAAATTTGCTTTGTCTTTTTCCGAATCTGAGACATGATTATAATAAAAACATCTGAAAATGTAAAAGAAAACTCTAAAGAAAAATATTATCAAGACTCCCACTTTCTCAGCTATAACCACTGTAAATTTTTGATACATTTTCTAAGAATCAATTTTCAATGCAAGATACCTCCATAAATAAAAATATACTAACATGTTCCTAGAACATTAGCTTTATTATTATATAATAAATTAAATTTACTTTTCATAATTTAAAAGACATACTAGATCCCATCCGGCTATCCATAATGAAACGACCATCAACCAATACTATATACAAGTACTCCTGCATCTAACAGAAATTTGTTTTTAAAAATAGTAGATATATCAGTCTGTATATAAATAGCAACAATTCTGAAATTCTCATTTCTCCATATTTCCAACAAACCCCTACATTCCTCCTGCCATTACTGACTCTATGAGGAGCTCTGGAAGAGAATGGACAATATCAATGATATGACAGACTCTTTAAAAGAAAAAAAAAAATTATAGCTCAATAAATGTATAGTTCAGTAACTATTGTGAAGCAGACTACTATGATTTGCTTCATGTTTTATTAATGAAGAAAAAATTTTTAATAAAAAGTTTACAAACTTACAGGTAAATTTTTAATTTGATATAATTTTCATTTTGATATCATTAATACCAAAAGAACAGAAATACCACTTTAAAATTGCTAGTGTTTCCACGCATTCATCATTGATGGCTGTGGCTAACATCATAAAGACAAACAACAGAGCATTATGTATCCTGTCTTAGAAGAATGGAAGACATACCACCATCTACGAAGCAGTCTTAAGTGGGGGGAAAAAAACCTGAATCCAACTGTCAGTTTACAGAAAATGGAGGACAGAGTAATAACCTAAATGACACTGACAGGACTACAATGAACAAAACCTATACTGTAGGAAACTATGTAAGAAATCACCCGGATTCTCAAAAAAATAGGCCGCAAAGAAAAAGACAAAGAGGGAGATCCAGAGGCGAAGCCTCAGAGTAAAGAGCCTGACAGAGATCAATGCATCACAACGTGCAGATCTTTATGGATCCTGAACCAAACTGTAATACGTTAACTAATAAAACCTGACTGATGAAACAACTGAAAATGTAAACACTTTGTGGATATTTGATATTAAGGAATTAATTTTTGAAGTATTATGTTAAAAAATTAAGAATTCTTATCTTTCAGAGACACAGCAAAATATCGACAGATGAAATAATATGATGACTGAGATTTACTTCAAAATTATATGGGATGGGTTGAAATGGGTGGGGGGAAAGATGAAACAAGACTAACCAAGAGGTGACAGCTGTCAAAGTAGTTGACAAGGTGAGGGGCAGGGTTCACTACACTACGCAAACACTGCTGTGTATGCCTGAAGCTTTCCATCCCACACACACACATTTTAATGGGGGACGAGGGATATATTCACAAACGAAACAGACTTGTGGTTATCAGGTACTATGATGGGCCTATAAGTGCTCTTAGTTTTACTGAATTAAATAACTCCATTTTCAAAAACAGGATCCAAAAGAGTGGTTATAACCTTTCAGAGATATTTAATATATTGGTTACAATTACTTCTAAGTTTTTAGAATCTGAGGATCACAGTTCCTTTGCATTACTGGTGTATGTCACATAGCTGCTTGGTAGACCAAGAATTTATCAGTTTTTCAGTAAGATATAAGGAGAAATTTGAAAAATGGCAATCAGAATATAAGCCCTCAACACGCCTTACACAAAAATCAACATTCTTATAATCCAAGAGTATAAATCATAAATCACAACCAGAGACAATGGTTAAAATTTTTTTTTAAAAATTACAAGAGTAAAACATAAGCAAACCTTTTGGTATCGATTTTAATAGCAACAAAACTGTTTGAAGATGCTTCTGTCACTTTCTCATCTTCCCAACTTGCAGCCATTTGTGTAGACTGCTCATCATCACCTGTAAAACATTTCAAGTATTCTTATAGCATAAGGCCAGTATCTGCTGATTCTTTTCCCTGAAGTTCCCTGGGAACTTCAAATAAAATGTAAACACACAAATACTATTTTCTACCAAATTTGAAAACTGAATTTTTCCATAAATAAAATGACTGTTAACAAAAAGCAATGAAAAAGAAAATATTGCTATTTAGGTTATACAAAGTGCTTCTAAATGAAGACATCCAAATTATGATGCAAATATTATCACAATAATTAGAACTCATGGGCAGAAATGTATCTATTTTGGCTTTTATACACATGATTTTAGAAAACAAGGTTACAATACTTTTCCTTTATGTAATATCTTTCTGTTGAGTTTAATGTCCTCCACACACACACCACTGATTCTCCAGAATCCTTCCAAGGTAGACAGAAGCCAAGTGTGAGTCTGTTTGCAGTTTTGCACCTGCCTTTTGTTATAAAAGGTATGCTGATCCAGAACTAATCTATGGTGATAGAATTGAGCATGCACGCATGCTACCTTGGTGGAGGTACTACTGACTGGGAAAGAGGATGAAGGAGCCTCCAGGGTCTTGGAAATGTTTATCTTTATACACATATGATTAACAATGCTGTCTCAGTTTCAGGTGTACAGCAAAGCCTTTCAATTATACATATACCTGTACTTGTTCTTTTTCAAATTCTTTTCCCATTTAGGTATTCTTGAAAACTGAGCAGAGTTCCCTGTGCTATACAGTAGGTTCTCATTGGCTATTTTAAATACAGTAGTGTGTATACATGTCAATCCCAATCTATCCCTATCCACCCTTCCCCTTGCCCTGCCCCAGTTACCATAAATTCATTTTCTGTTTATTTCTATTTTGTAATTAAATTCATTTGTGTCAATTTTGTTTAGATTCTGCATAAGCGATGTCATATGATAGGAAACACTGATCTCTTATACAAGTGTATTCATCCATAAAAATTCACCTAGCTGTTCACTGAATATATTTTACTTAATATACTATATGTAATACCTCAGTGACAAAATATTTTAAAAATTACACCAATCAAAAGATTATTTCCCTGTAACATCTAGACTTTGGCATAACCATTTATTGATGGGCAAAGGGAAACTTGCCAGAGTTAAGTCACTGAAAAATATTTCTAAGGTTAGCAGAGCTATGTTTTCAGATCACACTTTTTGCTTTACAAAAATGAGAGCTTTCTATACCTACTCTTTTGTAAGTTGTTTTCTTCCCATGTGTGTTCCCCTTCCTCAATTTAATCTACCCTTAGTCTTCTCCATCTCATTTATTTGATATTGATAACACCATCCTTTCAGTTCTCAGACCACAAAGTTTAGTTATTTTCTCCAAAATATATCTGGAATATAATATCCTCACATAATGATTACAATAGCCTCCTAACTGGTTTCCCTGCTCAGTCTACTCTTAACGCAGCATCCTTCTTTTAAAAAGTCAGATCAGGGAATTCCCTGGCGGTCCAGTAGTTAGGACTCAGCACTTTCACTGCAGGGGAACAGGTTTGAGCCCTGGTTGGGAACTAAGATCCCACAAACCACAAAGCACAGCAAAAATAAAATTACACACTTTAGGTATTTCCAAAGCTTTCTCATTTCCCACTTTTCTGTAATACTTATAACCTTCTAATAGACGATTTGCTTTCCTTATTATCATGTTTACTGTTTGATGTCTGTCTGTCTCCTTCCACTAGAACTATGCTCGATGAGGGCAAGAACTGTTTCCTTCTTATTTACTGATATAACTGAAACATCTACAGCAGAATCTAGCATATAGTAAATACTTGGAGTACAGCAGGCTCTCAATAAGTGTTTTGTAGAACGAGAAACTAAATTTCTGGTATAGAATCTTGGCATGCCTACAAAACTTGACTAATGCTACACGGCTGAAAACATCTTTTGTGAAATGAGATTCAGGAATATTCAGTAATAAGGGGCTTGAGAAATATGGCCACGGAAAAGTAGACAGGGATAGAATGCATGCACAGACCAAGACCAAAAGAATAACCATTAGCAGACGTCTAGATGTTGAAGCAGCAGACAGGGAAACTATCATTTGCCATGAGATCATTCTGAGCATGTCTTCAGATGCTACAGGGTGACGAGAGCTGCAAGATTCCAAGTAAACGATAAGATTATCAACCTAGAAAATAGCTACAAAGGAACATCCTTAATACACTTAGAGAAGGCTGTGAGGTGTAAGGGATTATTTTTATTCATTCTTTCTTTCATATATTCACTATTTTACTTCACATTTATATTGTGCTAGGCACTGTGCTAACTAAATATAAAACAAATGAGATACTATATGCCCTCAGTGGAGCTTAAAATCTAAAAAAGGCACTTGTTTGGTAAACTATAATTATGGTAAGAAACGAGCTGAAAAAACAGATCCCTTTAGATTGGTCAGGGAAGCCCTCTCTGAGGTGATATTTAAGGTAGGACCTAAAGGATGAAAGAGGTAAACCATGCCACAAGCCAGAAAAGTTCACTAAGCAGAAGGAATTTCTGTGGAGGGAAAGGGCTGTATGGTTAGGAGTGTTGTGAACACTAGGTACCAGGGAACAAGATGAGACTGCAAAGATGACTCCCATGCTTGGGTTTATCCAACTGGATATAAGGTGGTGCCATTCACTTAGCAGTAGAGTACCAGGGGGAGATGGCAATGGCACCCCACTCCAGTATTCTTGCCTGGAAAATCCCATGGACGGAGGAGCCTGGTAGGGTGCAGTCCATGGGGTCGCTGAGAGTTGGACACGACTCAGTGACTTCACTTTCACTTTTCACTTTCATGCACTGGAGAAGGAAACGGCAACCCACTCCAGTGTTCTTGCCTGGAGAATCCCAGAGACGGAGGAGCCTGGTGGGCCGCTGTCTATGCGGTCAAACAGAGTCAGACACGACTGAAGCAACTTAGCAGCAGAGTACCAGGGGGTGGGGAACAGATTCAAGCAGTAATACTTTCAGGCTTGAGAGTCCTGTGAGGCATCCAAATGGGGATGTCAAGCAGGCAGCTGGAAGGATGGACCTGCCACTCCTGAGGCTGATGTAGGCTGATGTTCTTCACTCCCTCACCTAGGCTGTATGATGCAGACAGCTT
Source organism: Madoqua kirkii (assembly GCA_006408675.1). Classification (NCBI taxonomy): domain Eukaryota; kingdom Metazoa; phylum Chordata; class Mammalia; order Artiodactyla; family Bovidae; genus Madoqua; species Madoqua kirkii. The sequence goes on along the minus strand of SJYC01001845.1, from coordinate 4,536 downwards.
CTCAAGAGCTCCATCCCCACTAGCAATGTCTGCTCTTGACTCAGTGGAGGGCAACAACAGCTGCCTGACCAACAGAGATGTAAGACTGAATGGAATTACATAACGAGAGTTACCTTAGCTCTACTGGGTGAGATTTTTTAATTGCCAACTTTGGCATCTTTACTTTCTTATTTTTAATCAAATTATGAACTATGCTGTGGAGTTAGATGGGCCAAAGATTTCAGGAGATAACATTACATTGCTGGTGGTGTTAGCAGTATTCAAAAGTAAAGCCACTTAAAAAGGTCAGTATAAACTCGGAAACAGTTGCAGACCCTACAACCAGGAATTTCAACAGAGAAAAACTCAGCTGGTCTAAACCCAAATGGATTTTTAGTCTATTTTAGCCAAAAAAAAAAAAAAAAAGGCATTAAATAGCGTTGGTCAAGGAGATTTTAGCCAACTAGAACCATTAGTCGATGACCAATGTTTAGTTGTCTAGCCAGTGACAAGACACCTCTGCTTCAGAATGCTTGTCCAATTATTGTACATCCCTAAGAAAAGAATCAAAATCTGTTTCAGTTTCTTTCAATTTACACACCTATAATAATTTGAAAATACTTGTTTGACTTAACTAGTAGCAATCTCTCCAGTCTCTTAATAGTAATCTCACATATTCTTTAATTCATCCACGAACATTTCACTAAAATATAAACAATCTGCCTAAAATGTTTCCCACTTGAGTGGCTATATGAACCAAAGTATACATTTATGACCGTTCCTTCCAACTATAAAGCTACCTTTTTAATTTTCCAGTGAGTTGGCACATTACTGTCAAGGTCTCAGATCTAAGAAAATCATGAGCTCTGACTATATTCTTCAAAGTCAAGAATAAAGGTCTAGGGACTTCCCTGCTGGTCCAGTGGCTAAGACTCCATGTTCCCAATCCAGGGGGCCCAGGTTCGACCCCTGATCAGGAACTAGATCCCACATACTGCAACTAAAAAATCTGCATGCCACAACTAAATAAATACATTAAAAAAAAAAAAAGAATAAAGGTCTAAGCAACCTATAAGTACTGCAATTTCATGACTGCACTGTCTACACACTCTACCCAGTCTTGGAGATTAACTACCAAAACTCTAGAAAAACTAACAGTATTTGAATGCGTCAAGCGATGTGGAAGCGAATCCTTCCACAGACTGCTAACAGTCCTCCTGTAAACTTTCAACAGTCACTGATATTCTAAAAACATAAGTTACATGATACATGCTCATCAGAAAAACTTAAATTGAAGAAGGTATACATCATATATAGACACAAAGCCCCAAAGACCTATAACTTTATTTTTCTATTGTAATAATTAGTGCTACTGTTTCCAAATGGGTTTCTAAATGTTTGTTAATTAAACCTAGCATTTCTTTCAAATTAACAGATGTAGTCCAAGAGTGCCTTCAAAGAACCTTTGCACACTGATCAAATGTGCTTTCTGTTTAAAAATATAACTACTGGGGACTTCTCTAGCAGGCCAGTGGTGAAAAGTTCCTCCTGTCCTCTTCCAATGCAGGAGGTGAGGGCCCCATCCCTGGTCACAAAACAGAAAGGTTGTAACAAACTCTATAAAGACTTTAGATTTCCTGATTTCTACATCAATTTCAGAAACTACCTAAGGTCTGTTGTATAACTACCTAAAGTCTGACTGTACAATGGTTGTTTTTTTCTCTGGAGAAACAAAAAAGATACTTTTTTGGAAGCTGATTAAAAAAAATCTGTCAAGAAGAGATATATGTTCTTTTTGTGACATTGGTGTTTGTCACTTAGCGCTGTGGACCTAAGTTTCCTCATCGATAAAATGGGCATGATAAACCCTGTTCTATCAACGTCCAGGATCAACTGAGAGTATATGAGAAAAACACAACTTAAAATGATGTTACAACTATTACTGCACTCTTAATGAGCATATTTGGTATCATTAGTTTTCCTTTCCCTTTGCTTATGATTTTATTTATCTATGGCAGTGCTGAGTTTTCCTTGCTGCTCCGGGCTTAGGCTTCTTTTCTCTTCCTGGAGAGTGGAGGCGGCTCTCTAGACGCAGTGCACAAGCTTCTCATTGGGTGGCTTCTCTTACTGCGCAGGCTGTAGGCCGGGGTGGGGGGGGGGCCTTCAGTAGTTGTGGGGAGTGTGCTCAGTAGTTGTGGCCCATGGGCTTAATTGCTCCAGGGCATGTGGGATCTTCCACTATCAAGGGCTGAACTTGTGTCTCCTGCATTGGCAGGCAGATTCTCTACCACTGAGCCACCTGGGAAGCCCTTTCTTTCCTTTTTAATCCACTTAATTTTCTTACAGGTTTACAGCAGTTACTTATTATGTGAAATATAACTCTAAAAAAACAGCATAGAAGAATCTGAACTACTCAGCTCTTCTAATTAATAGCAATGAGTTAAAATTTGACCATAATTTAAGACAATTCAAAATTTCAAATTTAATGTTGTGAAACTCACATTTCAGCAACTTGCTCTTCACTACAGTGCATAAAGCTACGGGTTATTACCGAGCCTTCCAAGCCATAGTTAATAATGAACAAATTGCTATTAAACACGAATAGTTGAAATAATGCACCTCAAATTAACAGTAGTCGCAAATATTAATTCGGTTCAGGTAATGAGAAACAGCAAAACTTCACAGAGGCACAAGTGTACTGCAAATCTAGAAGACTGCAGTAATAAAATACGGAGCAAAATAATCCAGAGCAACACAGAATAGATGAGTTAGTAAACATTCTAAAACTGTATCTATGATACTAGGAAGACAATAAAAAGAATCAACGCTTGTGTGTCTACTTCTAAATAAACGGTTAAAAAACATTCCACTTGCAAATTATTTCATATTAGATTCTCCACTCCTATGGCATTAAAAAAATTCCAATTTATATAGACCTCAAAAGTTTACGTTTCAGGAACACACGAAAACCACTAACACTGAACATCAGGTGGTTTCTCTTTGTTGATTACCGATGACACAGCTTTCTTCCTGAAAGTCCACAACTAATTACAAGCAAAACTGCCTGTCTTAGGGCCGGTCTGTCGCCTCACCTACACACTAACTATACGGGAGTTAAAGTCTCTCCAAGTGGAGCGCTCCGTCGGGGGCGCCAGGAGGCGACGGTGGGGTCTGCGGGTGCCAACTCCGCAGGCGGAGCCGAGTCAGGCTCGAGCGCGAGCAGGGCGGCTAGGGCCTGCTCGACCCGTCTCCTCGCCCCGCACTGGGGAGACGGCGGGGCTCGGCGCGTTTTGGGGGCTCGGCCGGGACCGTGCCTCCCGCAGGGGCCCGGGAAAAGCGAGCGGGTCAGGCCAGGTGTACTCCAAACGGACGGGGCAGGCGCTGAGACGCCTGGGACTGGCAGCCGGGCCTCTCGGGGCCCGGAGGAAAGGCTGGGGGCCCCTGGGGTTGGAGGTAGGCCGGAGGGGGTGTCCGTGCCACATCTCGGGCCCTCGCCTCCTTCACCTGCCACGAACACCACGAAGACCGCGCCGCTCCTCTTGGCCGACGCGATGGCGGCCGGAATGGCGCCCTGGAACCACAGCATCGTTACCCTCGGGCCGAGGCGCTCGCTCGGTGTGTTGTCGCCGCGGTCCCGGAGTTGGCCCCGCCCTCTCCGTCGCCTGGCTCCGCGGCCCCCGCAGCCCCAGCCGGTCGGCACCCCGCCTCCGGCTCCGCACAGGAGCGCAAGCCAGTCAGCGGCCCACTGGACGCGCGTAAGCGCGCAGGCGAGGCGCACCCCAAGACAGGTGACGCCACACGTCGGCGTAAGTGCCGCGCCCCCGTGCCTTGTCTCGTTGGCAAGTCGGAGTGTGCGCGCGTAGGCGAGGCCGCTAGGCGCTGCAGTCACGGAAATAGGAAGAGGCGTAGGGAAGAATGACTAATCGCTAAATGCCGTCGGTGGCGCCTTCCCGATGCATGACGGGAATTGTAGTCTTGGCTTGGTCTCTTTAATAGTCTTCAGTTCAGTTACGTTCAGTCCAGTCACTCAGTCGTGTCCGACTCTTTGCGACCCCATGAATCACAGCACGCCAGGCCTCCCTGTCCATCACCAACTCCCGGAGTTCACTCAAACTCACGTCTATCGAGTCAGTGATGCCATCCAGCCCTTCTCCTCCTGCCCCCAATCCCTCCCAGCATCAGTCTTTTCCAACGAGTCAACTCTTCGCATGAGGTGGCCAAAGTACTGGAGTTTCAGCTTTAGCATCATTCCTTCCAAAGAACACCCAGGACTGATCTCCTTTAGAATGGACTGGTTGGATCTCCTTGCAGTCCAAGGGACTCTCAAGAGTCTTCTCCAGCACCACAGTTCAAAAGCATCGATTCTTCGGCGCTCAGCTTTCTTCACAGTCCAACTCACATCCATACATGACCACTGGAAAAACCATAGCCTTAACTAGATGGACCTTAGTCGGCAAAGTAATGTCTCTGCTCTTCAATATGCTATCTAGGTTGGTCATAACTTTCCTTCCAAGGAGTAAGCGTCTTTTAATTTCATGGCTGCAGTCACCATCTGCA
>SJYC01001844.1:0-22149 GCA_006408675.1 Madoqua kirkii | reverse complement strand
TTTCGATCCTTTATTTAGGTGATAGAGTGCTTTCATATAAACTATCTCAAGACAAGTATCCTCGCCATTTTGCAAATGAGAAAAAAGAGTCCAGCAAAGTTCTGCGAGCTGTGGTGACACAGTGAGTAAGCTGTAGACCTGAGAATGGGCTCTGGGCTCAGGTCATCTCACCATGACCCTCCAAAGGACCAGTAACATTTTAATTCAAGAATTTGCTATCTAGGTTCCAGGAAAGAAGCTGCAGCATTTTAGGTCTCATGGTAGACAAACTTGACTTCTTGTTTCTGAAAGATGATGATTTTAGACCCCAGTTATATTTCCTATGCTATTAGTTGGTTTTGCTTAGATCAAGTATTTTCTCTATTTGTGTCTAAATAGAGAATTAAAGTCTAGGCTGGTTCAGTTCAGTCACTCAGTCATGTCCGACTCTTTGTGACTCACTTTCATCAAGTCTGTGATTCCATCCAGCTATCTCATCCTCTGTTGTCCCCTTCTCCTCCTGCCCCCAATCCTTCCCAGCATCAGTCTTTTCCAGTGAATCAACTCTTCGCATGATGTGGCCAAAGTACTGGAGTTTCAGCTTTAGCATCATTCCCTCCAAAGAAATCCCAGGGCTGATCTTCAGAATGGACTGGTTGGATCTCCTTGCAGTCCAAGGGACTCTCAAGAGTCTTCTCCAACACCACAGTTCAAAAGCATCAATTTTTCGGTGCTCAGCCTTCTTCACAGTCCAACTCTCACATCCATACATGACTGCTGGTAGAGAGTTATATATCAGCATCTTCTATTTCCTCTTTTCTTGTCATTATCATCCCGTATACTCTAATCACTAGACTAATGCTGTTTCAAATATCTCAAAACAAGAATAATCAAAGTGAGTTGAAAGTGATGGCTTATTTTGTTTATAAGCATTTCTGAACCAAACGTTATGACAGTGTGGTGAGGTTAACATGTTGGAGGGGAAGTCTGAAAAATTCAAAAGGACCTTTTCTCTATTGCCCATAATTATAATACCAAACTAGTTTTTCTGGAGAGATGTTACAACTACCTGTTTTTTTCCCTACTCTAATAAATTACTTTCACAATGGGTAAAGTGGTTCAGGTTATGATTTTTTCCCCTTTCTTTTTCCAGTGAAAAATAATAGAATTCTTATTAATCATAATTGTGTAGTCTCATGTACTTGAACTATATATATACTACTTTAGCATCTTGGAAGTTAATATGCTTTGTGGCATGTTTGCTCTTCTCATGGTGGATGGGTAAATCACTATGCCCCTTCCTAAGATTCCTGTGTCCAGTGCAGCTCACCTTCTGCTCATCAAGGCACTTCAAACCATGCAAGAAGAGGCTGCAGTGGTGGGAGCTTAGGCTCATTCGACTCATCCTGAGCAACCTCTGCATAAATTCTTCCTCTCCTGGCCATGTTGTCTTTTGCTTTGTTAAACTGTCATCTCTAATTTTCTAACCATTGACAATATGAGATGTAACTAAATACCCAGATGCGTAGCAATAAAATAATCCTAGTTTTCTGACAGCTGGATTGAGAAGTAGTCAGCCTTTGTCCAGCAGGCATGCCCCAGGTAAATAACTGATGAGTGAATTGAGCTGAAAGCTGTATAAATCAAGCTGCCCTTCAGACACAGATTTGAGAAGGGAATATATTTAAGGCTATGGTTTGATGATAGAGGGAATTGAATAGAGCAAGGTACTCAGCTTTTCTAGCTCAAACACTGACCCTGGATAGGGCTCTCCTCACTCAAGAATGTATAAATAGAATCATTTAGAAAATCTCTATCTTTGAGAGGACTTTCATATGATAAAGAGAATTTTAGAAAACATTTTTAGGTCCTTACAAATGTACAGAATAGATGGATTAAGTGGGATAGGAGAGGGAACCTCAAGATATAAGATATGGAAAATGACTTTCCACATATAGGAAAAGAATACAATGACTTCTTTTTATGGCAATGATGTCAGTTAAATAAGCTGTCAAGCATCCAGAAATGGATGCTGGAAACTGTAGTTAAGATCAGGGACTTCCCAAGTGGCACAGTGGTAAAGAAACCACTTATTAATGCAGGAGGCACAAGAGACACAGATTTGATCCTGGGGTTGGGAAGATCCCCTGGAGTAGGAAATGGCAACCTGTTCCAGTATTCCTGCCTGGAAATTTTCATGGGCAGAAGAGCCTGGCAGGCTGTAGTCCATGGGGTTTCGAAGAGTCAGACATGACTGACCAACTGAGCACATACTCACAGCTGGGATCCTTTAACACTAAGCCGATTCATGAGAGAGTAAAGAAAATACCAGGTGACAAATGTGATTAATGAATTCATACTATGTCATCTGCTTTATTCTCCCCACTTAGCATTTGACACTATGACTTATTTTTAAGTTATAATTAGTTTAGGATATAATTTAGGAAATGGAAGACTGACAAAAGAAATTAGAAACAGTTTGTGGTTAATCACACTAATGTTTTAATTTTTAGTTGGTTTGTTGAGTCTGCATTCAATAAAATTATATCTTTAAGTATTTTTCAAATTATTATATGCTGTCATAAATTAATAGTCTAATTGTCAGGATGACTGGATTTTCTTTATAAAATGTTTCTTGCTAGAAAACATGTAGTCTTTTGTGCTTTTAAAAATCTGCTTTAGATCTGTCTCTTTAAAGTTCTTCAAGGAAATGTTTACTTTCAAGCTAATATAACAGTTAGCTCTGTTGTAGGATATTTCACTAGTTGGTACACTTTGTCAGCTTTGGCCATTGAACAACTAATTTCAATAAAAAAGGAGAGGGTTGAATAGACAAAACATGGAATTTGTTATGATGGTGAATTTATTCCGTATGATATTCTTATATGGTACATGACATTCAGTTCAGTTCAGTTCAGTTCAGTAGGTCAGTTGTGTCCAACTCTTTGCGACTCCGTGAATTGCAGCATGCCAGGCCTCCCTGTCCATCACCAACTCCCAGAGTTTACTCAGACTCATGTCCATTGATTCAGTGATGCCATCCAGCCATCTCATCCTTTGCCATCCCCTTCTCCTCCTGCCCCCAATCCCTCCCAGCATCAGAGTCTTTTCCAATGAGTCAACTCTTCACATGAGGTGGCCAAAGTACTGGAGTTTCAGCTTAAGCATCAGTCCTTCCAATGAACACCCAGTATATGACATTATGAGTTTATTAAAACATATAGAATTTTATGACCTTTTATGGTGGCTCAGGGATAAAGAATCCATCTACAATGCAGGAGATGCAGGAGATGGTTTCAATCCCTAGATTAGGAAGATCCCCTAAAGGGGAAATGACAACCCACTCCAGTAGCCTTGCCTGGAAAATCCCATGGACAGAGGAGCCTGATGGCTACAGTCCACGGGCTCACAGTCGGACACGACTGAGTAACTGGGTACACATGCATGCACAGAATATTATAACAGAAAGAATGACCTGCACGTATACGTTTTAAAGAGGTCTCTAGCTTTCAAGTGACAAGAAGCAGAATCAGAAATTACAGAGCTGAAAATATGGACCATTTCAGAGCTGAAAATATGGACCATTTCTTATGGAAAAGAACATGCAACTCAGAGTTCAGCACCAAAAGCCCAGCAGGCCAAGCAAAAAGCCATGGCAACGTTCTCTTAGGAAACAGAACTTAGGTTCCATTCTAGGGACTGGTGATATGCCCATCTAGATTTCAGAACTGCTATGAAACAGTGATTGTTATATGTCTTCTGTTCCATATTTTGAAAAACAACTCTCTATTGACTACTGTTAATTAAACCCTATATAACCCCCTCCACTCAAATCTAAGTTAGCTCTATGATTCCCTTTTGACCAATAGAATACAAGAGCAGTTACAACCAGTGAATTCTTGAGGCTTCAGCCTGTCCCGCAGCACAAGCTGCCCATCAGTTGACAGTGAATAGAGCTCTGATTAGCTCCATTCAATTGCTGTAAGGACTTTTGATGAAAGACTATGTGTCACTCCTTTAGAGAGTAATACTTTTCAGGTGAACCACTGATATTTAATTGTTCCACTTATTTTTGTTTTTAACAGCATCATAAAATTATTTTCAAAATGTATCTTTTACCAAGTCAAAAGAAACATTACCTATTGAAATATTATCTATATCAAAGTACAATTCAAGGTAATTTTTGATTGGGAGACATTTGGCAATAAGAAAATTATTTCCTAAAATTGTCAGACTCTGGGTCTGAATTAAAGAAAAGACAACTTGAGGGAAGCGAATGGCAATGAGTTTGTTTTAGAGATGTAATTCACTACTTTAATTTAATCTAAACTTGGGGTGATGTTTATTTTTTGCTTCTGGCTTTTCTCACCCTTTTGTTAAAACAGAAGAACTTGTTTTTTCAGTAAATGAGGACATTACCTAGAATGTTAGGCCTGTGACTCCAGGATTTCACCATGACAGTTTTACAATAGAAATTCCATTACAAATGGCATCAGTGTTTGATTCTTACTTATGGTTCTTTTATATTGGGCAGAGAATAAAGAGCAGCCTCATGAAATGCAGTAAAACTGCATGTTAGAGGTCAAGATGATAAAGAGGATTTCTATCCCCTCTCCATCCAAGAAGACTCATCAGAACAACAAAAATAGCATAAACTTTCTAATGCCTAAGAAATGACCAAGGAATAAGAATTTAGAGCAGCCTGATACCTCTACTATGATGTAAAGTCTCAGAGATTGTGTTGGCACCATTAATTATTACGGACCAGATACTATTTCCTAAGGCTGTCTGCGATATTTAAATAGCTGGCTAAACTATCCCTTTTCCTTCTGAGTGTTACTAAAGGTAAGACTTCCCTGGTGGCTCAGTGATAAAGTGCCTGCCAATGGAGGACACATGGGTTCAGGAAGATCCCCTGAAGAAGGAAATGGCAACCCACTCCAATGTTCTTGCCTGGGAAATCCTATGGACTAAGGAGCCTGGCGGCCTACTGTCCATGGGGTCACAAAATAGTCAGACATGACTTAATGGCTAAGTGCCCAGAAACACGCATTCTATTCATAATATAATTATTTTTAAATGTCATCCTGGGGTTCCACAAAATAGAAACTTTTAGTATAGAATCCCAGCACAGGCTTACTGCTGTGGAACTCTTAAATGTGACTTTGAGCAATCTTTTTGTCTTTGTGTGACAGTGGTCAGATTTTCCTTTGCAGACTCAGCTCTCTCATACTTAGTCCATGTGATCGCTTTGAATAATACCACTCAGCTTAAGGAATAGTCATACTAGCCTAGAAATTCAGAATTATAGTAATTGGTTCAGGAATTGGCAGGTGCTCCAATTAGAACCAATGAAAATGATAACATCTGGGCTTCTTGACTATTTTGTAAGAGATGTTTCTTTCCCCTAGCAAGGTGCAGCTGGTAGAATGCAGGCCTGGAGCTGCTGGTGACCATATTTACTGTCACTTACAGGGACTCTCCCTGGGAAAGAAGCCAATGCAGAGGGTGCAGACAGACAAATTGCTGTCAGTATCATTTAAATACTTGAATTCTGTCATTTTTGAAACTGTCTTGGTATCTGTCCTATTCATTTTTGTAAGTCAGAAAATTCTTAAGTGTTTGGGTTATCTTTTAATTAGGTGTAAACATAAGGATTTTGACTACAGTAGTCGTCAAACCAAAAGTTGTTTGTGTAGATTAAGTCAGTTATCCACTGCTACATTACAAACAAACACAAAATCACAAAGAGTAGTTTTCTCCCGTATCTGTAGCTTGACAAGGGATGTTGGCTGATCGAGGGCGAGAATGGCTGGCAGTTCTGCGAATCATGGCTGGGCTTTCTCACTTTTGGGGAAGTCAGCTGACCTAGGCTGGGCTTGGTTGGATTAACTTGGCTCTGCTCCATGTGTCTTTCATCCTCCTCCTGAGACCAGCTGGCTAGGTCAGGCATAGTTTTCTTTTCTCACGGCAAAGATAGAAGTGCCAGTGTGCAGGCCTGATCATATGGGTACTTTTCAAGGCTCTGCTTATGTCATATCTGGTGACATTCTATTGGCCAGAGAAAGTCATATGGTTTAGCAGAAATCAAGCAGTGGGGAAGAATGTCCTGTCCACAACAGGAAGGCACTGTGTACTTGGGTGGCAAAGGTATAGAAGAAGAGGAATTGAGACAATTGTCTGAAATATCACATTGAGACTGAGAGATACAACTTTTTAACAATACCCTGCCCCCAGTTGATTCTATGCACACTAAAATTTGGGAACTAAGCAGGCTCTGTGCTGTGATTCTCAGTACTAAATGAAATATCTGGGGGCTTAAAAGGAGAAGGCAATGGCATCCCACTCCAGTACTCTTTCCTGGAAAATCCCATGGATGGAGGAGCCTGGTAGGCTGCAGTCCATGGGGTCATGAAGAGTCGGACAAGACTGAGCAACTTCACTTTTCACTTTCATGCACTGGAAAAGGAAATGGCAACCCACTCCAGTGTTCTTGCCTGGAGAATCCCAGGGACGAGGGAGCCTGGTGGGCTGCCATCTATGGGGTCACACAGAGTCGGACACGACTGAAGCGACTTAGCAGCAGCAGCAGCAGCAGCAGCAGCAGCAGCAGCAGCAGCAGCAGCAGCAGCAGCAGCAGGGGGCTTAAAACTTCTGATGTTTAAACCCCAAACCCCAGGATTTTAATTTTATGGGACCTGGGTATTGGTTTTTAGAGGAAAATGATTTCTGCTTGAGAACTGCTTTCCTAGAAGAATATGAGTTTCAGAAAAAATCAGTTATGTTTATCTCAATAACTGAAACTTTCTATAGAGATTAAATCAGGGGAAAGTACGAATAAAAAACTAAATCAGAAGAGCAGTTCTTAAAGACCAGCCCTTGGGCTTCACTAGTGGCTCAGCTGGTAAAGAATCTGCCTGCAATGCAGGACACATGGGTTTGATCCCTGGGTTGGAAAGATCCCTTAAAGGAAGGCATGGCAACCCACTCCAGTATTCTGGTCTGGAGAATCCCCATGGACAGAGAGGACTGATGAGCTACAGCCCATGGGGTTGCAGAGTCAGATGTGGCTGAGCAACAAACCACAGCAACACATATTCCATAGACAAGTCTTTCCTAAATATCCCTCTATGTTGGGTGCTTATCTGGGCCCTGGAGAAATCGTGGTAAATATAGAGGTATGGATTTACCTACAGGAAGCTGAAAGAGTCCTTCAGAAGATCGGTAAATATTTAATATATATATATATATATATATATATTTTTTTTTTAATGGGCTTCCCTGGTGGCTCAGATGGTAAAGAATCTGCCTACAATGTGGGAAACCCAGGTTTCATCCCTAGGTTGGGAAGATCCCCTGGAGAAGGGAGTTAAACAGTAGCAAGTATACAAAGTGCTGCAAAAGACAAGCACAGGCTGCTAGGAGGACAAATAACAGATCTGTTTTACTGTACAAATCCATCTACCACCAGTAGGAAGATAAGAAAGTGGCAAAGGTAAAAAAAGAAACTTTATATTAAAAAGTCAGTCATAGCTTTATTTTACAACTAACCTCTCCTCCCATTTTTGGGGGGTATATATGCCATTACTACTTAGTCAGCCTGCCTTAAATTGAATGGATTCAGCAAGAGTCATTCCTTAGAAATATTTTAAGAAATGCAAGAGCTGGACCATTAGTAATGCCTTCAATTAAGTCATGAGCTAGAATCTGGAGGCCTGTCAAATTTAACTTCCTCATTGATAGTAATTGATTCCAAACTTCTAGAGAGTAAAGGCTTTTATAGAGTGTTAAGTTGGTCACATGACCTCCATTGTGCATTATTTATGTAATTGTAAACCTGACTCTCTTTAATGAGTGAGACTTGTTAAAAGTTATAATCTTTAAATTAGAGGTAGAACTATAATTCATTCAATTTGGCAAGCCTGCCATTTTGGGTTGAGTTTCCACTCAACCCAAATGATTATGACAATCCTAACATACACTCTGCCAAAAGAGAATTACTACCAGCAAATACAGCTTGGCTTTTTTTTTTTTTTTAAAGTCCTGAAATAATGCATCTCCCCTGCTGCCTGGTTTCACAGAGTTATAAGACTTTGTGAAAAAATTTTATAAGACTTTTATTTAGTTACTAAATATTCAATGAAATCCATAGTATTTTTTAATTCTTTAGAAATGAGTTTATTGCTATATTAATTTATTAAAGGCAGTAAGTGTTATTTTCTAATTGTTTTTGATGTTGGATGGCATCACGGATACATTGGATGTGAGTTTGAGCAAACTCCGGGAGATAGTGAAGGACAGGGAAGCCTAGTGTGCTGCAGTCTATGAGGTCGCAAAGAGTCAGACACAACTTAGCCACTGAACAACAACAAAGATGATAGGAGGTGGGATCCTTGAAAAGTACTTAGGTCATGAGGGTAGATCTTACGTACATGGGATTGTGTATGTATTAGTTGCTTTGTTGTGTCTGACTTTTTGCAATGCTATGGAGTCTTTGCGACCCCAGAGGAGTCCACCAGGCTCCTCTGTCCATGGAATTCTCCATGGGATTAGCACTTTTATAAATGAAGGTCTCAAGAGACCCTTTGGCCCTTCTATCAAGTGAGGACATAGAGAGAAATCTTTGTAACCTAGAAGGGAGCCTTCATGCAACCATGCTTGCACCCTGATCTCAAACGTCTAGCCTCCAAACTCAGCAATAAATTCCTGTTCATGGTTTTAGTGATAGGATCCTGAATAGACTAAGACAGAGGTCATCTTCAAGTTCTGCCTTCAAGTTCTGCCAAGGATGAGAAAAACTTCATCCTTCGATCCTTTTAAGGAGACATCTTATATAATGAAGACTTCTTCATTTCAAAATATTTCAAAGTGACTACTATATGTCAGGCACTGTTTTAGATGTTGGGCATATGACAAAGAATAAAAGAAGGAAGTTACTACTCTCTTGAGTTTTCCATGCTATTGCAAGGCAGCAGATAATTAATACATTAAAAAAATATATATCGTATGTACCAAGTGCTATAAAGAATAAAACAAAGGCAGATAATGGTAGAGAGGAAAGGGGTAGGTGAGGAAGGGGTGATCAGTGAAGGCTTCTCTGATGATATAGAAGGTTTTGAATTCATTCTTGATATCATGAAGGACTGAGGTAAGCCGTCATTAGGATAAAGCTTTTCAGACCTATGTGAGAGCAAGTACAAAGGATGTGAAGTAGAAGCTTGCTCTTGATTGCTCTCTGAATAACAAGAAGTCTAGTGAGGGCAGGAAGCAAAGAGAGTGAAAGAGTTTATCTGAGTGATATGGGAAGCCATTTACAAGGTTTAGGTGAGTAAATAACACGATCTAGTTTATATTCTAAAATCATCACCTTGGCTGCTGTGTTGAGATTAGATTGCTGTGGGGCGGCTGCTGCTAAGTTGATTCACTCATGTCCAACTCTTTGTGACCCCATGGACCTGCCAGGCTCCCCTGTCCATGGGGATTTTCCAGGCAAGAGTACTGGAGTGGGTTGCCATGCCCTCCTCCAGGGAATCTTCCCAATCCAGGCATCGAACCCGTATCTCTTATGTCTCCTGTGTTAGCAGACTGGTTCTTTACCACTAGCACCACTGGGGAAGCCTTTCCTATGGGGCTGCCTCTCCCCCAAATCCCTTCCTCTTCATTCTTCACTCAGCAGCCCAGGTGTGACATTTTATACTTTTCTCCCCCCTCTCTCTGTTCTCTGCTCTCCCCAGTCCTGACACTTCTCCCCTTTTTAAATCTTTTTATATTTTGCATTATAAAACCCTATGACAGGGGAGAACATAGGACTTTCCTGACAGGGTAAGGCATGTAAGAAACAGTGACAAAATTCCTGTAATGTTGGACCCTTTGCAAAAACAATTGCCAGCATCTCTGTCAAGCTTAATGCAGAGCCTTACCCTGGAATACGGATAACAGTATCAGAGATGAAACAACAAATTCAGAAGGTGGCTCTATGAAAACAAAAATCTGAGATGTTCTTTTCCCTGACATCTCACAAAGAGACTCTAGACCTTGAAGTATATTGTTAGTCTGGTAGGAAGAGCTCTTGACACCTCCTAAATAAATAGGAATAAACAGCACTGCCCAAATAGGTCTTCAGGAAGAGAACACAGAAGTGCATGTGGGTCTTTCTTACTAGTTTCTGAGCCTTTCTTTTTCATCTCTTGACAGTGCCCTGGTGTTTGCAAAATCTGTGGTATGTAGCAGAGAACTCTAGACATGTAGACAACTGTCCCCAGGTACATTATGATTCACACTTTAATTGAATCCCACTTGCTAGTAAATGCTACAGTCAAAAGTTAAGTGGAATAAAAAACCTATTAACTCTTTTAAAAACAATTTTTAAAATTTTAAATTGGAGGGTAATTACAATATTGTGTTGGTTTCTGCCATACATCAACATGGATCGGCCATATGTGTACATATGTTCCCTCCCTCGTGAGCCTCCCTCCCGCCTACCACCCCATCCCACCCCTCCCAGGTTGTACAGAGCCCCAGTTTGAATTCCCTGAGTCATACAGCAAGTTCCCACTGGCTGACTATTTTATATATATTAGTGTATATGTTTCCACGATACTCTCTCCGTTTGTTCCAACCCCACCCTTTCCTTCTTGCCCCCTTGCTGTGACCCTAAGTCTGTCTCTATGTCTGCATCTCCATTGCTGCCCTGAAAATAGAATCATCAGTATCATCTTTCTAGATTCCATATGTCTGAGTTAATATACAATATTTGAAAAAACTTATTAACTCTTGATGTTTTCTAACTCTTGTGTCAACTCCCATAATCTTGAGCCCAGGGAATTTTGTGTTTATCCGAAAGTACTAATTTTCACACTTATGATTTCAGATTGTAAATATCTGATTGAGTCATGACTTCCCCCATTTCCCATCAATTCTTTTCTTTTTAGCAACACAACTCTTTTCAGTAGTGATTACTAGCAACCCTGAAATATAAAACAGGTAAAAGCAAGTGAATGTGACCTCATAGTTTAGTTAATCCTAATTTGGATAAAAATGTGTCATTGCTTAAAGGAATTTAGAAAAGAAGTACAACCAGAAACTTCTATTCTCTTTATATGCATGTATGTTGATTAGTATTTTCCTGATTTGAAATCTATTTTCTACATCTTTTTGCACAGTTCTTAAATTTATGTAGCAAGTTATAAGAAAGGTATAAAAGGATCTTCATTTTTGGTTAAAGTAGATATATAGTCAAAAACCCTGACATCCAAGTTTCAAGTCTGCCAATTACTGCTTGTGTTGGTTGTGTTGTGTTGTGATCAGTTGTGTCTGACTCTTTGAGACCCCATAGACTATAGCTTCTAGGCTCCTCTTTCCATGGGATTTTTCCAGGCAAGAATGCTGGAGTGGGTTCCCATTTCCTACTCCAGGGGATATTCCTGACCCAGTAATCAAACCTGGGTCTCCTGCATTGCAGGCAGACTCTTTACCACTGTGCCACCTTGTGTGACTTTGGCCAATCACTGAATGACTTTGAATCAGCTTTCAGCTGGATTAGAGAAGTTGGTTTACCACCCCAGAGACAAAGGTAAGATTCCCAAATTGGAGATAAAATGTGAGGAGAGAAACCTTTGAAAAGGGGATGAAGGATAGCAGAATATATGCTGCCCCCAATATTCCACTTTGATGTAAAGATTATTTTGAGAAACACAGACACTGGAGTAGCTCCGGAAAAAAAGGAAAAGTTGTCCTTTTGAAAGGGAAATTTACATTTATAAAGGAAATCTCCATTTGTAAGAGTGTTTATCTATTTGTGCCAGGAAGAACAGGATGATCCTAAATCACTAAAGCATGTCAGTGCAGAAGTTATTCACTTTAATTTGCACGAGAAAACTTACCCTTGTTAACTGGAACTTTTCCTGGTCACTTCCCATAACTGGCCTCCCCTACACCTTCTGTCTTCTGTCTTGAATTGAAGATGATATTCAAACTTGGGTTCTAAGCCTTCTCTGAGAGTTATTCACTTTCCCCTGTGTACCTCCATGTGTACATGAGGTATACATGCTAATAAATTTGTTTGCTTTTCTATTTTTCAATCTGTATTTTATTATAGGTTGCCCAACTAGGAATTTAGAAGGGTAGAGGGAAAATATTTTCCCCTCCTTTACAGAGGTTTACAGGTGATCTGGTGACAGAATGCAAACAGTAAGAGGTTGAGTGGGTGAGATACTCTGGAGCATCCGTGGTACTTTAAAGGAATAAGAAAGTAGAGGAAAGGATTTTTCAGTACTTCATAACATGTATTTTAGATTTCTGTTATCTGCTTTAAGAGATTTAATTTGGAATTATATTTTAATTACTTGTAGCTTTGGAAAGATATTTCTTTATATGTAATAGTATCCAGGACTGGACTATAAGGAACCCGAGACTCAATTTGATTTATAGATGAACGAATGGGACTACTTTGTAAATTCTCATTTGATTCCATGTGTTGGCTATAAAAGACTTCCCTGTAGCTCAAACATAAATAGCATTCTAGGCACACTGCTCCATTTAACCAAATTTCTCTACTTCCTTTTTGACTTTTGCTCTTGTCCCACTTCTTGAATTTTTTCCCTTCTGGAGAAAAAGGAAAAGAGATAAAGGGAGAAAGGAAAATAGCAAATGTCAATTAAAAGAGAAGGATCGAGTTACACTGTTTGAAAGGAAAAGGCGCAGTGGAAGTCCCCCCTCGTTTCCTTTAATTTCAGGAAGCAAGTCCTCTTTATCAGAACCATCCCGTCATCACAGAATAAACTTCTTCAAAATACACTTGCTTTTTAAAGGTAAATACAACTCTAAAAAGGAAAAAAAAAAAAGGAATTCTCCCTGAATCACAAAGAGAGTCTTCCCCTTCCCTTTTCTTAGAGTATTTTCTTTAGAAAACCTATGTAGGCATCCTTTTGTCAGGGGAGCGTGTAATTTCCTCGGTTCTGTCTTGCTGCAGCAAAAATTAGAAGAGACAGATGGACCAGTGTTATAGCTCAGTTTTATTGGCAAGCAAAGGAAAATACATCATTGAGTTGTGAGGGCAGGCTGACCCAAAAGACGCAGAGAGAAGAGAAGCCCTCCGCTCAATTTTGGCTCCTCTTTTTGTTTTTTTTCTCCTCCATCTGAGCCTGCCCTATTTAAATTGGGCTAGTTTGATTTACCTGAGGTTCTCATTCAACCTTCCTTTGTTCTATTTTCCGGGCATTTCCCTTCTTTGTCTTTTAGCCACTGCCATTCTGGAGTCTTTTTCCCTATTCTAACTACCTAACACTTTCTTTGTTCCTTTGAGATACATACATATATATATATACATATACATATATACATATACATATATATATATACATATACACACACATATATACATATATATAAGGCTAAAAAGACTTTTGCCAGTTTTACAAACAAGAAATGTCTTTCAAAGACTGGAACCATCACTTTGAAATGTAAATATCAAGAAAGATAGAACCCCTACCTGCCCATCTACAGGGATGTTTAACTGAGAAAGCTGGTTTCAAGTTGTAGTTACCTGCCTCTCAGAGGGAACTTTTCTTTTTCCTTTGGTAAAGGCAAGTAGTGAACACAAGCTGCCACTACAGTTAGCAGGTGAATTTAAGATGAGCTATGTGTAAACTTGTGGTGCTGCCAAGTCCTCCTACTGGAAGACTACGAGTTATTCATGTCATGGAAGGAAGACTCATATACACAGCCTTTTGACTCCCAGTAGGCCACATAAGAGTGGGTGTTGGGGCTGAAATACTTCCTTACCAAGAAACAAAGTGTCCTCACAGCCTGTTCTGGGCTTGTCACCCTGTGTGAGAATCTCTTTCCCTGTTTAAGGCTCATTGTGTGTTTCTCTGTTCTACTTAAGCATGTGTATTATACGGCACCCCCACTACTATATCCAGCCCCTCTGGGAAGGGGGTGGGATCCTTCGTTGTGCAACATAAGAGGGAATGTGTGCAGGCCAGTTCTCCTGCATCAGCAGCCAGGAGGGAGCCACCGGTTACAGGAATTTGATTCCTGTTACTGAAGCTGATCTTGCTCTGTCTGTTCTCTGTAAGCAAAATGTTATTCCAAGCAGAGTTCCTCTATGTTAAAGGACAACATACAACTGAGTAAACTCTTAAATCTTATTGGCTTTATTCAGTGATTCATGAATTGAACATCTAATCTAGCAGATAGAAAGAAGTTCCGAAGATCAGTACAAAGTGAGAGATTTTAATAGACTAGAATAAGCAATAACGGCTGGTAGCTCAGATGGTAAAGAACCTGCCTGCAATGCAGGAGACTTGGGTTGGATCCCTTGATTGGGAAGATCCCATGGAGAAGGGAATGGCTATTAATGCCAGTATTCTTGCCTAGAGAATTCCATGGACCGAGGGTCCCGCAGGCTACAATCCATGGGATCTTGAAGAGTCGGATACAACTGAGTGACTAACACTACTATTACTGAGTGAGAATAAAGCGGTAATACTGGGCATTTGCTGATTGATTAAAACAAGTTTACTTTTCTTCTGTGGACCAAGAGAAGACTTGGAGTTGGGTCAGGCAACTAGTGCTATGTGAGTAAGTGCTGACTGTTGATGACTTCCTTTTCTGGAGAGCCAGCACAGAAACCCTAGTTCATGTGGGGCTTGTCATGAATGACTCCATCATGGACTTAATCTGGTTATGTTAATTGTTGTGTTGTATTAGTATTTTCCTTGGTGATTATGGTATCAGGACATAGAGGGCAGAAGTGTTTAGACTTCTGTTGATGATAAGTACCAAATGTGTACTTGCTCCAGGCCGCAACTGGTGATAGTTTTTATGTAAGGGGGCAGTGAGGGGTGTGCCCGTCTGCCAGTTTCCTTGGTAACTAATAAGCCCACTTGATGCAAATCCCCCTAAAACTGGTAACCTCCCCGACCCCCAGGATTGAATACTGCCACCATGTCCTGCCTGCCTACAATACACACAGCAGGGTGGACTCCAGAACCTGGATTCAGATATGTAAGCTCCCCCATCCACTAAACTACTGATGTCTGTATCTCTGACTCTGGGCTCTTTCTTCGGTCTTGAAGCTGGCAAGCATGAGGCCTACAGGCCTGTGGGGTACAGTCCAAGAAGTATTGAGTCTTTTAGTGCTCAGAGAATGTTCCTATGCTCCTCCACATTTCAGGGTGCCAATCATTCTCACCAATGGGATTGAAGTAATTTGAGAAATAAGAGAGTGTATAGGTCATCTTATGTTGAGACTGGCTTGACAAGCAGGGTTTCTGAGAGCATGATACAGGCAAGAGAAGGAGAAACAACACACAAGAATTCAGTGAAAAGCAAGGATCAGGGGACTAACACTGTTCCAAGGTGAAGGTGCCAAAACTGAATCCAAGCCAGCTTTATTATACTTTTAGCCGTGAAAGAAAGACTATGCAGGGAGCTAAACTATAACTCATGTGGCCTTCAAGGCCAAAGAACAAAGTGATCATTAACCATTAAATAACTAAGAAACAGTAATCAATAACAGATCAGTAACTAAGACTAATATTCTTATCTATAGATTTTCCACCAGATACATAAAACATGTGACTCTGAGACGCCAGTTGAGAAACAGTCCGGGGTTGGTTTTCTGACCCCAGGATCATATCTTGTTTTCAAGACTATGAACTGTTCCCTCTGGACTTGTTCCAAGAGTCTCATGCCTTATAGCATCCAGTTTATCAATAATTATAAATTTCTTTTGTGGCCCCTGCCGGGGCCTGCTTTTCTTTTATTCTTCCTGTCTCCTATAGTCTTGCTCTTTCACTCTTGTCCAGATGGCTGGATTAAAAGTATTTCAAGACATAAAGCTATAAGAAGGAAGCTACCTGGTGAATAAACACTGGGAATAAAATGACTCTAGAGGACTAACTAACCAACATCAGGTTATGATGAAGACGAGCAATATAACTTTTCATTGTATACTGATTATTCGTGGTTTAGTTGTTATTGCAGCATGCATAGTCTATTCTGACTAATAGAGGCAAGAATTTACAACATTTTGCAAAAGCATAATTAGAATGATTGGCTCAAGTGGTAAAGAGTCTGCCTGCCAATACAGGAGATGCAGGGGATACAAGTTCAGTCCCTGGGTTGAGAGGATCCCCTGGAGAAAGAAATGTCAATACACTCCAGTATCTTACCTGGAAAATGCCATGGACAGAGGAGACTGGCAGTCTTGGGGTTGCAAAGAGTTGGACAGCACTGAGCATACATGAATTTATTACCTAAGATTAGATAAAGCAGAGTTATTAATATGTTACTGGACCAGAAACTCACATGAACTATCTAAGCTATGCAGACCCAGTGTTAAAATAATCCAAATATCTGATTGTAGCTCAAATAGTTTGAATTAACTTCAGTTCACTTCAGTTGTTCAGTCGTATCCGACTCTTTGCGACCCTATGAATCGCAGTACACCAGGCCTCCCTGTCCATTACCAACTCCTGGAATTCACTCAGATTCATGTCCATCGAGTCAGTGATGCCATCCAGCCATCTCATCCTCTGTCGTCCCCTTCTCCTCCTGCCCCCAATCCCTCCCAGCATCAGAGTCTTTTCCAAGGAGTCAACTCTTTGCATGAGGTGGCCAAAGTACTGGGGTTTCAGCTTTAACATCATTTCTTCCAAAGAAATCCCAGGGCTGATCTCCTTCAGAATGGATAGATTGGATCTCCTTGCAGTCCAAGGGACTCTCAAGAGTCTTTTCCAACACCACAGTTCAAAAGCATCAATTATTTGGTGCTCAGCCTTCTTCACAGTCCAACTCTCACATCCATACATGACTACTGGAAAAACCATAGCCTTGACTAGATGGACCTTAGTTGGCAAAGTAATATCTCTGCTTTTGAATATGCTATCTAGGTTGGTCATAAAAAGTATTTAAGGCTTTGCCCTGTACACATGTAAGTTACTTCCATAAATGATTAAGTCTAAAAGCAAAGCTCTTGTATTTTTATAATTTTCTTTCTTATAGTAGACACTTTCTTCATTTCCTTTTTTCTAGAAACTTTTATATTTTCTCTGCCCAGAGCAGGCACCTTTAGTTCTTTATCACACATCTCATGTTGACGCAAAAGAACGGAGATTACAACCCAGTCTCATCATTTTACATTTAGAGCAGTATTTCTAACCATGATTTGGTCTCTGTTTCACCTGTAAAAATGAGAAGTCACACAAAGAAATAGAAATGCAAAGAAATTTGACAAATATTTAATGAATATAGAACAATTCAATGTATGTATTTTTAGATGGCACAATGAATCAGTCCTCCTTATTCTCTTTGCTAAGAAAAGATGTGATCTTATTATCAACCTTGAAAGGAAAAAACCTCTAATTTTCTGTGATAGTTGATTAATGTATGGGTCTCTGAGATCAAGGGGATAATATACAAACAGCGATGTTTCAACTCTATTTTCCTTAATTGGTATGGCCTGTGTGTGTCCTCAGTTGCAAAGTATTTAAGGCTTTGCCCTGTACACATGTAAGTTACTTCCATAAATGATTAAGTCTAAAAGCAAAGCTCTTGTATTTTTATAATTTTCTTTCTTATAGTAGACACTTTCTTCATTTCCTTTTTTCTAGAAACTTTTATATTTTCTCTGCCCAGAGCAGGCACCTTTAGTTCTTTATCACACATCTCATGTTGACGCAAAAGAACGGAGATTACAACCCAGTCTCATCATTTTACATTTAGAGCAGTATTTCTAACCATGATTTGGTCTCTGTTTCACCTGTAAAAATGAGAAGTCACACAAAGAAATAGAAATGCAAAGAAATTTGACAAATATTTAATGAATATAGAACAATTCAATGTATGTATTTTTAGATGGCACAATGAATCAGTCCTCCTTATTCTCTTTGCTAAGAAAAGATGTGATCTTATTATCAACCTTGAAAGGAAAAAACCTCTAATTTTCTGTGATAGTTGATTAATGTATGGGTCTCTGAGATCAAGGGGATAATATACAAACAGCGATGTTTCAACTCTATTTTCCTTAATTGGTATGGCCTGTGTGTGTCCTCAGTTGCGTCTGATTCTTTGTGACCCCATGGACTATAGACCACCAGGCTCCTCTGTCCATGGGATTTTCCAGATAAGAATAATGGAGTGGGTTGCCATTTCCTTCTCCAGGGGATCTTCCTGATTCAGGGATTGAGCCTGAGTCTCCTGTATCTCTTGCATTGGTAGGTGGAATCTTTACCACTGAGCCACCTGGGAAGTCAATTGGCATGGCAGCCTTCCCCATGAACTACTCAATGCACGAAGCCACCCTTCAGCTGTTTGGGTTCAAAAGTATTGTGATTGGCAGCAGCGGACCCTGGTTAACCTGGTGCATAGAAGAGACATTAGCATGGCACCAGCTCCTCCCAAGTTTCTCATTCCACTACCAATACTTGGAATTCTGTTTTGAGAGAATGATGCCCAGACTAGAAGCATCAGCACCAACTAGAAACTTTTTAGAAATATGAAACTTTGGGCCCCACTTATGATCTACTGGATCAGAAACTGTGCATGGGGTCCAGCAAGCTGTGTTTTAACAAGTCTTCCAGCTGACTCTGATGCTAAAGCTCAACATTTTCTTAAAGCACTGGTACTTATAGGATATGTATTCACTAACAGAATATGGAAGTTCAGACTAGGTTTAATGGGGGGTGGAGGGAAGTAATGGAGGGATCTAGTCTTGAAGTGGGAGGAATCCTGATGAGGTGGCAAAGAGTAGTCTTTACAGGGAAGCAAATGCTCCAGTTTGGCTTACACACTTTCAGAAAGAGTAGTCAAGCCAAGAAATACTTGACTATTATAGTGAGTTTACAATGGAAAATGAGATGGGGAGGGATTATAGGTTTCCTCCCTCTATTTTCCTTAGTTGGCATGGCATGAATTGTGTGCTCAGTTGTGTCTGACTCTTTGAGATCCCATGGACTATAGACCACCATGCTCCTCTGCCCATGGGATTTTCCAGGTAAGAATAAAGGAGTGGGTTGCCACTTCCTTCTCCAGGAGATCTTCCCAGCTCAGGGACTGAACCCGAGTCTCCTGTATTTCTTGCATTGGCAGGCAGATTCTTTACTACTAAGCCACCTGGGAAGGAAAAATACTAGTGTACATGTATGCCTCTAGGCAAGGCAATGGCAACCTACTCCAGTACTCTTGCCTGGAAAATCCCATGGATGGAGGAGCCTGGTAGGCTGCAGTCCGTGGGGTCGCTAGGAGTCGGACACGACTGAGCGAATTCACTTTCACTTTTCACTTTCATGCATTGGAGAAGGAAATGGCAACCCACTCCAGTGTTCTTGCCTGGAGAATCCCAGGGACAGGGGAGCCTGGTGGGCTGCCATCTCTGGGGTCGCACAGAGTCGGACATGATTGAAGTGACTTAGCAGCAGCAGCAGCAGCATGCCTCCAGGCATCCAGCTCTGTGACATCCATCGTTTCTTAGAGAGGGAGATCTGTGAGTCACCCCATCCTTTCCAGATCCTCCAGACCCTGCCTAGTCAAATTGGCTCAAGGCTGCTCTTCCTTCCCAAGTAGTCTCTGCAAATGCCTGTGAAATCTTGATGGTGTAGGAATCTATTCCTCAACTGCTGTAGGGCCAACACCAAGGCAAGATATTATATGGAGAGAGATAGTTGTAGTAGGATTTATGGATAATCCCCTTCTTTACCTGGATGCCTCCAGGCATCCAGCTCTGTGACATCCATCGTTTCTTAGAGAGGGAGATCTGTGAGTCACCCCATCCTTTCCAGATCCTCCAGACCCTGCCTAGTCAAATTGGCTCAAGGCTGCTCTTCCTTCCCAAGTAGTCTCTGCAAATGCCTGTGAAATCTTGATGGTGTAGGAATCTATTCCTCAACTGCTGTAGGGCCAACACCAAGGCAAGATATTATATGGAGAGAGATAGTTGTAGTAGGATTTATGGATAATCCCCTTCTTTACCTGGTTTGGGTGATGCTGCTTTTTCCCCTAATCCTGGGAAGCAAGAACAAAGCTGAATAGACCTTGAATAGCTTCAGATTTTAGCCTTTGAAGAAGCTAGTCTGTTGGGTATACTCTTCTCATCTTTAGGGATCTTGATTCTATTGGGGGAAAAGTGTCATGTTATTAACAAGTATAATAGTAATAATTATAAGCGCTGCTTCTCAGTCACTAACGTGCATGAGAATCACCTGGGGATTTAGTTTCACATGCAGAATCTGATTCAGCACATCTGCATGGGGACTCAAATTGATGCCAATAATGCTGAGTCTGTAGACCACACCATAGTATCAAAGATATGAAGAAGGCAAACAGTGCCAAGTTTCTTTCCCAGAAGAAGGAAATAGAGGGCCAGTCTTATTAGTGCCTACAACTAGCTAGAGGAAGCTATTTTCTCTGCTACTCACTGCTTCTCTGGCAAAAGAACTTTGCAGTAAGTATTATGGCTTCATTGAGACCACAAGAGCAGGATGTCCAGTCTAATTTCTACAACAATTCTGCTTGGCAACCAAATAATAAAAGGACATGCTTTGGATTTAAAATCAAATCACTTGTGAATAATGGAAGAATAATTAGGCTTCTGTCATAATTGTGGAAGATTAAGCTCTATGCCAGCTTTTATCCTGTAACTCTGCATAGCTCTTGCAGAAGCAATCTCTCATCAGTCTGGTGGGAGAGCAATCAAAGAGGCCATTACAGCCAGTGTATGCGAGACAGCAGCAAGATATGATCTTTTCCAAACGTCTGGAAATTGGATCTGTACTTTCAAACTGAACAGAGCTGCCAGACCGAAGGTTGTGATTGCCAGCTAAGATCTAATGCCGTTGTTTACTAGCTACGGATAATTAGCTGTAATGAGGTTGAAGGCGAATATAGTGTAATGAGTAGATGAAGAGCCTCAAAAAATTGAATTGCTAACCCTATTTGCACATGCTGATGGGATAGTATCCATTTGTCTTTTAGTGGCTATGATAGTCAAATCAAATTTTCTGCTTTGAATTGTACCAAAGACTTCATTTATGACACAAAACAGATGATTCTAGAGTTACATAAACTGGGTAACGATCAATTAAAATAATTTCATCTTTACTGTTTCATAGTTGACTCATATATTTCAGTTCAGTTTAGTCACTTAGTCGTGTCCAACCCTTTGTGACCCCATGGATTGCAGCATGCCACGTCTCCCTGTCCATCACCAACTCCCAGAGTTTACTCAGACTCATGTCCATCGAGTCGATGATGCCATCCAACCATCTGATCCTTTATTGTCCCCTTCCCCTCATGCTGTCAATCTTTCCAAGCATCAGGGTCTTTTCAAATGAGTCAGTTCATTGCATAAGGTGACTGAAGTGTTGGAGTTTCAGCTTCACCATCAGTCCTTCCAGTGAATATTCAGGACTGATTTCCTTTAGGATAGACTGGTTGGATCTCCTTGCAGTCCAAGGGACCCTCAAGAGTCTCCTTTTGAATCAGAATTCAAAAGCATCAATTCTTTGGCACTCAACTTTCTTTATAGTCCACTCTCACATCCATACATGACTATTGGAAAAACCATAGCCTTGACTAGACAGACCTTTGTTGGTAAAGTAATGTCTCTGCTTTTGAATATGCTATCCAGGTTGGTCATAACTTTTCTTCCAAGGAGCAAACGTCATTCAAGGAGCAAACGTCATTCAATTTCATGGCTGCAGTCACCATCTGCAGTGATTTTGGAGTCCCCCAAAATAAAATATCTCACTGTTTACATTATTTCCCATCTATTTGCCATGAAGTGATGGGACCAGATGCCATGCTCTTAGTTTTTTGAATGTTGAGCTTTAAGCCAACATTTTCACTGTCCTCTTTCATTTTCATCAAGAGACTCTTTAGTTCTTCTTCCCTTTCTGCCATAGGGTGGTGTCATTTGCATATCTGAGGTTATTGATATTTCTCCCGGCAATCTTGATTCCAGCTTGTGCTTCATCCATCCTGGCATTTCACATGATGTACTGCACATATAAGTTAAATAAGCAGGATGACAATATACAGCCTTGATGTACTCTTTTTCCTATTTGGAACCAGTCTGTTGTTTGATGTTCATTTCTAACTGTTGCTTCCTGATCTGCATACAGATTTCTCAAGAGGCAGGTCAGGTGGTCTGCTATTCCCATTAAGAAT
>SJYC01001842.1:0-10064 GCA_006408675.1 Madoqua kirkii | reverse complement strand
TGGAGTAGAGATTGGATTTTCAAAAATAAAATATTAATGGAAAGAAGAAGGAGAGGAAAGAAAAAAAAAAGGAAAGAAAAAAAAAGGCCACCAGAATTATTAAAAGACCACAACCTCCACCACAAAAAGACTATATACGGCGTTTGCTTTAAAAATAGGGTGTTTTTTTGAAAAGTAATAATAGGTTATAAAAATAATAAATAGAGATATAGAGGATGTAAAAATTTAAGAAAGTTTAAAAAAAGATGAAAAAGAAAAAATTTTTTTTCAAAAGAAAAAAAATTTTAAAAATTCTTAAAAAAAAAAAGAAAGAAAGAAAAAAAATCACACTTCCTCATCAGCCCTCCCCTTCCCCACTCCCCTCCGCCCAAAAGTTCATAAAAGTAGTAAAGGTATATCTGGCCCTTTCTCTGGCATTGTGAGCTGTGTGGGGTCGCTACCAAGGCAGTTCCCTCTGTTTGACTTCCTCTGTTTGCTGGTCTCTTCTGTGTCTGATTTCTGTCTTGACACAGGGAGGGCAGTGATGGACTCTACACTGGGCTTGCCCCTGCTATCGAGGCCTGCCCTAGGCTTCATGCACCTCCCTGGTCTAAGCCACTCTGGCTCCGCGCTCAGGAAGCCCTCTAAGGCACAGATTTGGTTGGGCCTGCCTGCGCTTGGTGCCCTTCCCAGGTCCGAGTAGCTGGGGAGTTTGGTGAGCGCAATTGCTGCGATTTCTGGCTTTTCTGGGTTGGTCAGTTTTCTGGGAGTACCTCTGAGGCTCCTTCTCAGGCAGATGATGACTGTCCAGAGCTCCCCAGAAGTCTTAGTTAGAAAGGAAACCTACTTATGATTGCACCCCTTCCAGCACTTAAGGCTCTGGCTGCCAGTCACTGGGGAGGGGATGGTCTGCAGCCAGCTATTTCCGATCCGTCCTTTGTTCTGTGTGCGGGCCTGTCGGTGTCTTATGTTCCAGAGTTCTGCATGGTAGCTATCCCACAGTCTGGTTTGTTAGTCCAAGTTAGTTTGTTCTGGCCACGTGCGACCCAATTCTGGCTGCATTACTACCCAATTCTCATGAAAAGCACTGTAGCCTCCGTTTCCCACAGCCCAATTGTTAGAAGGCACTGCTGCAGGCTGGTCCCGCTCCTCCCTGCCCAACCCCCACTCGCTAGTGTTGGATGCAGGTTTTAATTATTTATTTTTCCTTCCTGTTATGTTGTCCTTTGTGCTTCCAAGGCTCGACACAGACTCGGCTGCGCGAATGTTTCCTGGAGCTTGGAAACCTCTCTTTTTAAGAGTCTCTTCCCGGGATGGGATTCCCTTCCTGGGATGGGGCTCCCTCCCTACCTCCTTTGTCTCTTTTCTCATCTCTTATATTTATTCCTACCTGTTTTTGAAGCCAATGATCTGCTTTGCTGGATGCCTGATGTCCTCTGCCAGCATTCAGAAGTTGTTTTTTGGAATTTACTCATAGTTGAAATGTTCTTTTGATAAAGTAGTGAGGGAGAAAGTGGTCTCCCCATCCTATTCCTCCACCATCTTTTTCCGTCCTTTCTATGTCCAGTTCTAACTATTGCTTCCTGACCTGCATATAGGTTTCTCAAGAGGCAGATCAGGTGGTCTGGTATTCCCATCTCTTTCAGAATTTTCCACAGTTTATTGTGATCCACACAGTCAAAGGCTTTGGCATAGTCAATAGAGCAGAAATAAATGTTTTTCTGGAACTTTCTTGCTTTTTTGATGATCCAGCAGATGTTGGCAATTTGATCTCTGGTTCCTCTTCCTTTTCTAAAACCAGCTTGAACATCTAGAAATTCATGGTTCACGTATTGCTGAAGTCTGGCTTAGACAATTTTGAGCATTACTTTACTAGTGTGTGAGATGAGTCTATTTTTGAAACTTTTTGAAAAATGAAAGAAATAAAAATAATAAGAGAATAATACTACTAATAAGGAAGGGTATAATATAGCAGAACATTAATATGATAAAATTTTCTTACTTATGGAAACAAAGCTGTAAGCTCTTCTTTCTTTTTCCTGTGCAAGACTCAAACACCACAAGCAAATAAAATGTAAAAAAGATTGTATCTACTAATTAGAGGTAAAGTTTCTGACAATTTAAAAATTTCTGAAGTCTTCAGGTTTCATCACACATGGATAAAATCTTAAAAAATACCTTTCAAAGTATTTGAAAGAGCTAAATTTGGTTCATTGTAGATAAAGTTAATATTTCCTCTCCAAATTCTCTGCAATTGAAAGTTCCTGATCACAGAGAAAGGAGCCAAAGCAGAGGGAGTAATGAGTGCTGACATTGGGCAGCAGCTCATCTACCAAGCTGTCAGTTTTAATTAGTAAATATTTTTTGCCATTTCATGAAAACAATTCCTGTCCTTAGCTTATTACTGGAGAAATCCTAGATAACACAATATAAAACTTTATTTAAAATGTAAATTGTCTAATAGAACACAATTTCCACATCAAGACAATGGGGAAGATAAGTATGAATGTTTTCTGAGGCATTTTCAAATGAATCAATCAAATTAGTTTTATCTTGAACCTGTGCTTTGAGACCTCTTTTCCTTTTTGAAAACAATCACAAACACACACACACACATATACACACACAGTCACTCACTTCAGTTCAGTTCAGTGGCTCAGTCGTGTCTGACTCTTTGTGACCCCATGAATCTCAGCACGCCAGGCCTCGCTGTCCATCACCAACTCCTAGAGTTCACTCAAACTCACATCCATCAAGTCAGTGATGCCATCCAGCCATCTCATCCTCAGTCGTCCCCTTATCCTCCTGCCCCCAATCTCTCCCAGCATCAGAGTCTTTTCCAATGAGTCAACTCTTCGCATGAGGTGGCCAAAGTACTGGAGTTTCAGCTTTAGCATCATTCCTTCTAAAGAACACCCAGGGCTGATCTCCTTTAGAATGGACTTGTTGGATCTCCTTGCAGTCCAAGGGACTCTCAAATAAATGGCACAATTTACCCATACTCCTTTTCTCTCCAATGTAAAATTCTGACTTCCTGATCTATCCTTTTTGTGTTACTGATGACAGAAACAAATTGCTTTCCTAACTGTTCAATGTTTACTAGAAAATATTCAATTTTGAACAGAGGGTCATAGTCTAAACAAAAATGGAACTGTTCAGCAGAACTCAAAATAATTTTTTTACTTACATTCTATATCAACATTGTAGTTAACAAGACCTACTGGCAGCTGGAAAGACAACAATTGATGGGAATTCTATCACAATGGACTGCTGTCTTCATTTCAATATTCCAATAGTTAAAATGGATGGAAGAATGCAATATAAGCTACTCTTTCTTAATTGGTTACTGATTATTAATAATTTTGTTGTTAAAAGAGGAAAAATATAAAGGCAATTTTTTTCCATTAATACTAAAATAAAGTGTATGAAACTTGATTCCAGCAGAGGTAGTTCAGTTCAGTTCAGTTCAGTTCAGTCTCTCAGTCGTGTCTGACTCTTTGTGATCCCATGAATCACAGTATGCCAGGTCTCCCTGTCCATTACTAACTCCTGGAGTCTACACAAACCAGTGTCCATTGAGTTGGTGGTGCCATCCAGTCATCTCATTCTCTGTCATCCTCTTCTTCTCCTGCCCTCAATCTTTCCCAGCATCAGGGTCCTTTCCAATGAGTCAGCTCTTCATATTAGGTGGCCAAAGTATTGGAGGCTCAGCTTCAACACCAGTCCTTTTGATGAACACCCAGGACTGATCTCCTTTAAGATGGACTGGTTGTATCTCCTCGCAGTCCAAGGGACTTTCAAGAGTCTTCTCCAACACCACAGTTCAAAAACATCAATTCTTTGGTGCTCAGCTTTCTTTATAGTTCAACTCTCACATCCATACATGACTACTGGAAAACCATAGCCTTGACTAGACAGACCATTGTTTACAAAGTAACGTCTCTGCTTTTTAATATGCTGTCTATGTTGGTCATAACTTTCCTTCCAGGGAGTAAGCATCTTTTACATGGCTGCAGTCACTATCTGCAATGATTTTTGGAGCCCCCAAAAATAAAGTCAGCCACTGTTTCCCCATCTATTTTCCACGAAGTGATGGAACTGGATGCCATGATCTTAGTTTTCTGAATGTTGAGTTTTAAGCCAACTTTTTCACTCTCCTCTTTCACTTTCATCAAGAGGCTCTTTAGTTCTTCTTCAGTTTCTGCCATGATGGTGGTGTCATCTGCATATCTGAGGTTATTGATATATTTCTCCCAGCAATCTTGATTCCACCTTGTGCTTCCTCCAGCCCAGAGTTTCTCATGATGTGTTCTGCATATAAGTTAAATAAGCACAGATGTTTTTCTGAAACTCTCTTGCTTTTTCAATGATCCAGTGTATGTTGGCAATTTGATCTCTGGTTCCTCTGCCTTTTCTGAAACTAGCTTGAACATTTGGAAGTTCACGATTCACGTATTGCTGACAAACAGAATATTTAAAGAGATCACTAAATATTCTTCCTTTCAAGATCAGAACAAATAATTAAAGTCTGTTTTGGTTCTTCTGTGAGAAATGAACCTCTTGAAACAATTGCTTTTCATTTGACCCCATTCATTTTCTTTTTTATTTGCATTGAGTATACTTACATTGTTTGGGCTTCCCAGGTGGCTCAGTGGTAAAGAATCTGCCTGCCAAGCAGGAGACAGGAGATGCAGATTTGATCTCTGGGTCAGGTGAAGGAAATGGAGAAGGAAATGGCACCCCATTCCATTATTCTTGCTTAGAAACTCTCATGGACATAGGAGCCTTGCAGGTTACAGTCCATGGGGTCGCAAAGAGGCACACACGACTGAGCACACACCCATTTACATTGCTTATCCACCAACAGAGCCATGGGCTCAGGAGATTCTGTCAACATCAAAATTCTATAACCTGAGGAGAGAGAGATCTGCCAATGACACACTTTAGAAACATGAAGGGATAGCTGATATTTCCTCAGAAATATCTGTGGGTAGTTGAGTCTACTGCATTCATGGTGTACTGACCCCACAAAAGGCAGGATCACTAGTGTTAGGCTGCTGAGCATGAATTTGTTCTCAGATTGACGTACCCTGTCTAACAAATAGGTAGCAAAATAAAGTGTAAATGAGACACTTTATTCAGTGGATGCCCTCCACTCAGGGACAGGTTCAAGGTTTACAAAATCTGAGTTCAATACATCCCTTTTATCAAAATCCTGTTGTACACAGGCCTTCTAACTCAGAGATTCTTCAAACCCAGACTCCTCTGCAACGTGCACATGTTAATCTAGAACCTTAGGGCACGTGCCAAACAGTGATATTTTCCCATGTGCTTTGGGTAATTCTAATGTCAGAAAAGGTTGAGAACACTTGCTCTGAAGACGCCCATGGAAGGAGAACAACTAGGCAAAGAGCACTCCGAGCTCGGGGTCACATGGCCCGACTCCAGTGCTCAGCTGTGTCTGTGCAGAGGAGCGTTCCAGACACTGAGGGCGACAGAAGCACCCAGCTTTCCAGGTTCCACAGCAAAGACAGGCAGTACCAGAAACAGTAGGCACCAGCCTAGGTTTAGAGATGTTGGAGGACAGCACCCTTGGCATGTCCATTTAGGTTCTGGACATAAATGAGTCCCAGGAGCAGTGCCGATGGTGAGATGGCTCACATAGCAAACCAGAGAGCAGGAGCTCCCCATTAGGGGAGGAAAAAAAAGGCAAATGTCCTACCTGTGAATACATGTGAAACATGCCCTGGAGAAACCAGAACATGACTTAAGGAGGAGCTGGAGGGCTTGAAATAATGAGCAGGAAGAAGAAACATTGTTTATTATGACTAATTATGGTTCTGTTTTCCCCCAGGGTGAAAGGTTTTATAAATATGTGGGTAATCTATCCAAATACAAGTTTTAAAATAATAAACAAACCTTGCCCAGTGCCTGATTAGGCAGATAATGAAAGTCTAATACCATATAGTTTTACTTGGGCAATACATTTGTGCTAACCCAATTTTTCCTTGTGGGGAAAAAAAGTTGTGTAGATGTAGGAAGAAGCACATCATGTGGTCAAAAGTACAGGGTCTGAAATTGAACTATCTAGATCTAAACTCTGACTCTCCAAGTAATTAGCTGTGTAGCCTCAGGACTCAGGTTTTTTTTCATTGTGGAATTGTGTTAACTGAGATAGTACATTTAAGGTATTAAGTTAGTACCTGATATACAGCAAATTTTTAATGAATGATTAGATTTTTTCCCTATCCTTTGATATAATTCAGTGAACAAAGACTGATTTAGAATCTTAAGTGATATTTTAATTTTCTGAGTTTTGCATATTTCTAAAGCACACATTATAAAATATAGATTCTAAACTTTGAGGTTTTTTATTGGTTATAATAATAAACTGTGCATCTTTAATTTATCAAGGCATATTTTCAACTAATATTAAAGTGCTTTACAATGTCAGAACTTTATTTATTTTTATTATTTTTAGCTATGCTGCAGAGCATGTAGGATCATAATTTCCAGATCATGGATGGAACTCATGCCCCTCGCAGTGGAAGCATCAGCTCAACCACTGGACCACCAGGGAAGTCCACCATGACTTCCTTTATACCAGCATGACGTCACTGCCCTTTCTTCCTGTCTTTTGTGTTCTTGTTGCCTTATATTTTACTTTCACATGTAATAAACTTCACAATATATTATATTTTAACTTAAGAGTCTTTTAAATGTGTTTGTATATATATTCTGAATACATATATACTGAATATACATTAAAAGTGTAGATCTATAGATATTTTCTGCTTTGGTGTTACTGATTTTCTAGTATCCAGCAGCTGACATCTTTCATAAATCTTGGACAATTCTTGGCTATTAAATATTTAAACCTTTATTTTGTCCTTTTGTCGGTTTCTTTTCCTCTGTGCCCCCAATTGCCCATCTTTTATACTGCTTAATGTTGTCTCAAGGATCTTGACACTCCATGTTTTTCATTCATGTTTTTCTTTGAAATTAGTTTGTGCAATTACTATTGACTTCTTTTCAAGTTCATTGAATCTTTTTTCCAGTCTTCTGCTATCCCTTTAAATGAGTTAAAATTTTGATTCGAAAATTGTACTTTTCAGTCTAGCAAATGATTTTTTATAGTTTCCTTTCTCTGCTGGGATTCTTCATCTATTCTTTGCTGTAACATCCAATGTGTAGAACATTTCTATCTCCCTAAACTCTCTTTTTGCCCCTTTGTAGTTGATCCTGTTGCTCAGTATTGGGCTGCAGGTAACTATTGCTCTGCTTTCTTTTGGCACAGCTTGTCTCTGCTTTAATTTCACATAGATTTAGATTCATTCTGTACTGTTTTATGTTTGACTTTTTTTTTTCATTTATCATACTGTTTTTGAGATTCATTCATAGTGTCATCTGTGTTAATATTTCATCTCTTTATATTGCTGTGAGACATTCCACTGTGTGGATATATCTAATTTTTTATCCATTCATCAGTGGCTGGATATTTGGATTCCTTCCAGTTTGGGGCATTTATGACAATACTGCTATGAACACCTGTGTATACAGTTTTGTGTGGATACATCATATACATTTAGGTTTTCACGTCTCATAGGTAAGTACATAAAAACAGGGATTCTGGGCCTGTTTTTCTAAAGTAGCATTCCAACAAGCAAAATATATGATTACCAGTTGTTGCTCACTACTCATTTAATCTAGTAGGTCTTCATCATTATAGTGGATGGGTAGATATATCAAATTGGTATCTTAACATGCATTTTCCTAATGATTAATAATATTGAACAATTTTTCTTATGCTTATTAATCATTCATATATTTACTTTCATGACATGTCTATTCAATTTTTCTGCCCATTTTTAATTGAGTTATTTTTCCTCCTACAATTGAACTAAGTTATAACAGTTCTTTATACACTCTGGACACAAGCCATTTATCAGATGTATCTTTTGCAAATATATTCTTTCAGTGGCTTGGACTTTAATTTTCTTAACTGTGCTTTTCAAAGAGTTAAATTTTAAAATTTTGATGACATTTTTAAAGTTTCACATTACTTTGGTGAAATTACCTACAGATAGTAAAATATGCTTTTTAGGCACAAGTTCAATGAATTTTTACAAACATACATTTGTGTAGTTGTCACTACAATGAAGATGTAGCATATTCCTCAGACTGTCATTATCCAAGTCTTTGATAAAAACCAGTCCTTATGACCTTAGTGAAGTGTGATGCCTGTCTGCCAAATTCAAGTACATTCAGTTCCATTTCAAATGGTATTATTTAGACAATATCTGGTCATGGAATATTTGATTCCTGAAATGAACTAAAAACCTTACATAAATCTAGAATTAATTTCAAAAATAATGTTGTTGTTGTTCAGTCGTTAAGTTGTGTCTGACTCTGTGACTCCATGGACTGCAGCACTCCAGGCTTCCCTGTCCTTCACCATTTCCTGGAGCTTGCTCAAACTCATGTCCATTGAGTTGGTGATGCCAGCCAACCATCTCATCCTCTGTCATCCCCTACTCCTCCTGCTTTCAATCTTTCCCAGCATCAGGGTCTTTTCTAATGAGTTGGCTCTTTGAATCTGGTGGCCAAAGTATTGGAGCTTCAGCTTAAGCAACAGTCCTTCCAGTGAATATTCAGGAATGATTTCCTTTAGGGTTGACTGGTTTGATCTTGCAGTCCAAGGAACTCTCAAAAGTCTTTCCCAACATCATAGTTCAAAAGCATCAATTCTTCGGTGCTCAGCTTTCTTTATAGTCCAACTCTCACATCCATACATGACTGTTGGAAAAACCATAGCTTTGACTAGCTGAACTTTTGTCAGCAAAGTAATGTCTCTGCTTTTGAATATGCTGTCTAAGTTTGTCATAGCTTTTCTCCCAAGGAACAAGCGTCTTTTAATTTCATGGCTGCAATCACCATCTGCAGTAATTTTGGAGCCCAAGAAAATAAAGTTTGCCACTGTTTCCATTGTTTCCCCATCTATTTGCCACAAAGTGATGGGACTAGATGTCATGATCTTCATTTTTTGAATGTCGAGTTTTAAGCCAGCTTTTTCACTCTCTTCTTTCACCTTCATGAGGAGGCTCTTTAGTTACTCTTCACTTTCTGCCATTAAGGTGGTATCATCTTCATATCTGAGGTTATTGATATTTCTCCCAGAAATCTTGATCCCAGCTTGTGCTTCATTCAGTCTGACATTTCACATGATGTACTCTGTATCTGTACTTCTGCATGTAGAAGTTAAATAAGCAGGGTGACAATATACAGCCTTGACATATTCCTTTCCCCATTTTGAACCAGTCAATTCCATGTTCAGTTCTAACTGTTGCTTCTTGACCTGCATACAGGTTTTGCAAGAGGCAGGAAAGGTGCTCTGGTATTCCCATCTCTTTAAGAATTTTCCACAGTTTGTTGTGATCCAAACAGTCAAAGCCTTTACTGTAGTCAACGAAGCAGATGTTTTTCTGGAATTCTTTTGCTTTTTCTATGATCCAACAGATGTTGGCAATTTGATCTCTGGTTCCTCTGCCTTTTCTAAATCCAGCTTGAACATCTGGAAGTTCATGTACTGTTGAAGCCTAGCTTGGAGAATTTTGAAATGCTCATTCTAGCTGAGCTATTTCAAATCTTAAAAGATAATACTATCAAAGTGCTGCAGTCAATATACTGGAAAATTTGGGAGACTCAGCAGTGGCCACAGGACTGGAAAAAGTCAGTTTTCATTCCAATTCCAAAGAAAGGCAATGCCAAAGAATGCTAAAACTACAACACAATTGCATTCTTTTCATATGCTAGCAAAGTAATGCTCAAAATTCAAGAATAAAGTCAGCACCATTTTCAAAATATTATTGATATTTCCATTGTCATTGGGGAAATGTTCTTCAACAAGGAACATCAGTTAAAATTTTAAATAGTAATCCACTTTAAAGAGTGCATTTTCAAGTCATGCTATTGATTAAAACTTAGGTTGATATTTTATTATGAAGCTAACATTTAACTTATTATAATTATAAACATTTCAATAACAAATGAAGCAATAGGCATATTCATTTATTATTGTAGTTCAG
>SJYC01001841.1:0-36722 GCA_006408675.1 Madoqua kirkii | reverse complement strand
GCTTTATTTTGTTTGTCTTTCAGCTAAAATGAAAGCAAGAATAAAGAACTGATTATTTCAATGATGCAAAGGGGAAATGTAAGGAACTAAGCTATAAAAATCATAAATATGGGTTGGAAAATTATGTCAAGTTTTGACATCACATAAAGATACACATAATTCCTGAGGTAGTCTGATTTATAGCTTTGCTGAATATATATGGTTATTGATAATAATTATTGAGGAAATATTTTTACTTTCTATACCTGAGTGTTCTTTAAAAAGTCTAGACTTTCAGTTACTAAAAGATTTAGAGTTCAATCTAATTAAGCTATGTCACTTACCAGATAAAATGAAATGGAAAGATTAAGAAACTTCCTCATGATTACATAATTGTTTAGAAATAGCTGGTCATAGTCTTCTGACTCCAATTTCAGGAAACTTGATTGTTTTACTTCTTTTTCTCAAGTGCATTTAATTTTTTTTTCCTAAGTATTCTCTTATTTATTTGATGCTTTTGGATTTCCCTCATTTAAGAAACAAATTATACCTTTCCAAGGGTCAAATCCTCTATTTCCTTAGGGATGTAGTGTCCAGTATTTGTTAAAATATAAACTTTACTGTGAAACTAACCCGAGTTAGCATCAAGGCCCCATCAGAGACTATCATTGTGAATTAGGGAAACTATTTAACCTTCGTCAGTTCAGTTCAGTCACTCAGTCACGTCCAGCTCTTTGCAACCCCATGAATCACAGCACACCAGGCCTCCCTGTCCATCACCAATTCCCAGAGTTCACTCAGACTCACGTCCATTGAGTCAGTGATGCCATCCAGCCATCTCATCCTCTGTTGTCCCCTTCTCCTCCTACCCTTCAATCCCTCCCAGTATCAGAGTCTTTTCCATTGAGTCAACTCTTCAAATGAGGTGGCCAAAATACTGGAGTTTCAGCTTTAGCATCATTCCTTCCAAAGAAATCCCAGGGCTGCTCTCCTTCAGAATGGACTGGTTGGATCTCCTTGCAGTCCAAGGGACTCTCAAGAGTCTTCTCCAACACCACAGTTCAAAAGCATCAATTATTTGGCATTCAGCCTTATTCATAGTCCAACTCTCACATCCATACATGACCACAGGAAAAACCACAGCCTTGACTAGATGGACCTTAGTCAGCAAAGTAATATCTCTGCTTTTGAATATGCTATCCAGGTTGGTCATAACTTTTCTTCCAAGGAGTAAGTGTCTTTTAATTTCATGGCTGCAGTCACCATCTGCAGTGATTTTGGAGCCCAAAAAATAAAGTCTGATACTGTTTCCACTGTTTCCCCATCTATCTGCCATGAAGTGATGGGATCGGATGCCATGATCTTAAGCTTCAACTTATCCAAAGATAATTTGTCAAACTATCAGTTTTATATTTATGGTAAACTACAAAATTATGAGAGCTACTATTTTATCACTAAATCAGTATGCATAATATAAACTCTTGATATTCATATTATGAAGATGATTTTTAAATATTTTGCTGAAAAAGCCCCCAAAGTCAAATAATTGGCTTTTAAATAATGTTATTCAATAGTGGTTTTTTTTTAATTTAATACTTTATTCTATTTTACAATACTGTATTGGTTTTGCCATACATTGACATGAATCAGCCATAGGTGTACACGATCTCCCAATGGCAAAGCCCCCTCCCACCTCCCACCCCACACCATCTCCCTGGATCATCCCGTACACCAGCCCTAAGCATCCTGTATCCTGTATTGAACATAGACTTGCGCTTCATTTCTTACATGACAATATACATGTTTCGGTGCCATTCTCCCAAATCATCCCACCCTCTCCCTCTCCCTCAGAGTCCAAAAGTCCGTTCTATACCTCTGTGTCTCTTATGTTGTCTCACTTACAGGGTCATAATTACTATCTTTCTAAATTCCATATATATGTGTCAGTATACTGTATTGGTGTTTTTCATTATGTTTGCTATGGTAAAATTTAAAATCAAAGCAATATATCTGCACCTTCCTTGAGGAGTTAATATTTATTGAAGAAGGTGGCTAAATGAAGATAGAAGATAGCAGTATGGTGCTGGATTCAGGAGTAGAGAATATGATTACTTGAGAAGTATTGATTTACAAAGGGTTCATGGAGGAGGGAAGTGAAAAAGCAAAATTACAGTTGCCAACATAAAGGAAGAAGGACATTCTACATAAGAAGAATAGCAAGTGAACTAGCTCAGAGCTTTCATTAGAAAACCATATGTAGTTTCTGACTGTAGGATTTTTCACACAAAATCAGTTCTAAAATTCATTTTTTCCTTCTTTTCAAAAATTATTTGAAACAGTAAATGCTGAAAAAATGAATATATTATAAAGCAACATAAAAATAAGAATGCCGCTGCTGCTGCTAAGTAGCTTCAATCGTGTCCGACTCTGTGCAACCCCATAGATGGCAGCCCACCAGGCTCCCCATCTAAAGTGACATAAAAGAGAGTCAAGAGGAGGGTCCTTTGACCGTATTTACTACTAAGAGAAACATTTTTGAACAAATATTACTGTGATGAGAAGGTTTATTGTGGCCCCTGGAGAAACTTTAGAACTTTCTCCAGCCTGAGTTTTACATCCTTATTCTTCATTTCTTTCTCCCTTATTCTATTGCTAAGTAAATGTTAAGTCAGTAATAATTTGTCATTAATATATTAACATGGTGCTGGAACTCAGAATACTGAGCAAATAGAAAACATTGAAGGGTTAATGCGGACACTATGGGGAAAGCAGAGATATGCATGCAAGCGGGTCTCTCTGCTCAAGGCTGAACATGCTGGCAAGCGAGGCATTCTGCCAAGGAGTCTGGACACAGCCTTGAGTTAGATAAACTTTGCAGTAAACAGAAGTTTCACTCCCCTTGCTGTATGATAATATGTATGCACCTGTGTTATGCTGAAAAGGCTTATTCATAAGGTCTGGAATGCTTTCTGGGAGATATATAATAAACCGCCATTATTAGGCGCAGAGTTTTTTCCCTCTGGCCAGAGTGTGTGTGTGTCTATGTTCTTCTTGTTCATCTTGTGTCTTATATGTCATTTCGCTTGTAATCTCCAGTAATCAACAAAACATGGTTATCATTTTCATGACAATCAATGTAAAATTGCAGGTCAAGACTATTATATTGTTTATCTGGTAATTTACCTCAAAATACTTCATTTGACTCATGTGATAAGTGGGCAAGTTGTTGTTTAATCGCCAAGTTGTGCCTGACTCTTTGCTAAGCTATGGATGGTGGCCCATCAGGCAAATCTGTCCATGGGATTTCCCAGGCAAGAATACCGGAGAGGGCTGCTGTTTCCCTCTCTAAGGGATCTTCCTGACCCAGGCATCTCCTGCATTGGTGGGTTGAGTCTTTACTGCTGAGCCACCAAGGAAGCCCAAGTGAGTAAGTATTTTAACTTTAATGTGTAGTCTTTTATCACGTGTAGTATGTATTACCATAGCATTTGGAAGACCTTGATTAGAAATTCTTACTCTGATTGTCTTTGCATATGTTTTTAAAATAGTATAGTAACCTACTCCAAAAGACTCACTAATTAGGATCATAATGTTAGAAATACTTTTCCATTGGTGAAATAAGTGAAGTTCAAGACACACTGGGCTCCCCTGGTGGCTCAGAGGGTAAAGCGTCTGCCTGTAATGCGGGAGACCTGGGTTCAATCCCTGGATTGGGAAGATCCCCTGGAGAAGAAATGGCAACCAACTCCAGTACTCTTGCCTAGAAAATCCCATGGACAGAGGAGCCTGGTAGGCTATAGACCATGAGATCGCAAACAGTTGGACATGACTGAGGAACTTTACTTTCTTTCACTTTCAAGATATGTGATCACCTAAAACAGTGATAGAAATGCTGTAACTTTTCATGATCCATATATAAGAGTCCATTAAGCCTAGCTGTTTACCACTTATGGTGTGTAGTGTTGCAGATCTTAGAGATTTATTCAGTAGTGTGTATACTGTATTTTGTTTGTTGTCCCAAAAGAAGTCAGTTAATCTGGCAAGGTGTTAGTGTATGTGCCTTGGAATGAGGACCTCCTGTGGTGTGCTTGTTGGATTCCACATGGATAGAGATTACTTAGCACCTAAGCATAGAATGGTAGGTTATATGATTGTTTTGTGTCTTCTTGCTAATAAGTGTTCATAAGTTTGTCTGACTTTGTTCTGACACTTACTTTCATTGTAATACCACTTCCCCAATAGGGGAAGGAGATGTATAGATTCATCTTTCTTCTAATCACAAGAGGCCACTGATATTTACAATAAAGAACTTGATATTACTGCATGCCAAATTGGTTGATAAAAACGCATAGCAGAGAGCCAAAAAAAAAATCATCTTAGAAAAAAATACAAGATAGATTTAGCATTTTTCTAAACCCTGAGTGTCTAGCCCCTCTGTTAATGAGCTGAATTTTTGTGCTTTCTGCCATAAATACATGCAATGTCAACTACAAAAAACTTTATCATATACTTACTTTTTAGCATATTTTAATAAAATCAAAGCCATGGAGCTGAAATAGAATTTTATATTTTAAAAAATATAGATGTACTAAGATCTCTTAAGAGAAATGAAGATCGAGATTCTGACTTGGAAAATTCTTAGATTTTCTTGGCTGGTAGGATGAGAGTCAGAAAAGACAGAAGCCATGACACAATAGAACAAAGATCATCATCTTGACAAATAGAATATTTTCAAGTCCCCACTGTATAGAGAACACTGACAAAGAAGGAAAAGATATAAAATAAAACTTTGTGCCTTTAAGGGATGATAAGACACTAGTAAAGTAATGCTCAAAATTCTCCAAGCCAGGCTTCAGCAATACGTGAACCGTGAACTTCCAGATGTTCAAGCTGGTTTTAGAAAAGGTAGAGGAACCAGAGATCAAATTGCCAACATCCGCTGGATCATGGAAAAAGCAAGAGAGTTCCAGAAAAACATCTATTTCTGCTTTATTGACTATGCCAAAGCCTTTGACTGTGTGGATCACAATAAACTGTGGACAATTCTGAAAGAGATGGG
The DNA here is from genome assembly GCA_006408675.1 of Madoqua kirkii. Lineage (NCBI taxonomy): Eukaryota > Metazoa > Chordata > Mammalia > Artiodactyla > Bovidae > Madoqua > Madoqua kirkii. Next base: position 31,684 of record SJYC01001841.1, on the reverse strand, counting down.
AATACCAGACCACCTGACCTGCCTCTTGAGAAATCTGTATGCAGGAAGCAACAGTTAGAACTGGACATGGAACAACAGACTGGTTCCAAATAGGAAAAGGAATACGTCAAGGTTGTATATTGTCACCCTGTTTATTTAACTTATATGCAGAGTACATTATGAGAAACGCTAGGTTGGAGGAAGCACAAGCTGGAATCAAGATTGCTGGAAGAAATATCAATAACCTCAGATATGCAGATAACACCACCCTTATGGCAGAAAGTGAAGAAGAACTAAAAAACCTCTTGATGAAAGTAAAAGAGGCGAGTGAAAAGGTTGGCTTAAAGCTCAACATTCAGAAAACTAAGATCATGGCATCTGGTCCCATCACTTCATGGCAAATATATGGGGAAACAGTGGAAACAGTGGCTGACTTTATTTTTCTGGGCTCCAAAATCATTGCAGATGGTGACTGCACCCAAGAAATTAGAAGATGCTTACTCCTTGGAAGGAAAGTTATGACCAACATAGACAGTATATTAAAAAGCAGAGACATTACTTTGTCCCTCTAGTCAAGGCTATGGTTTTTCCAGTAGTCATGTGTGAGAGTTGGTCTATAAAAAAAGCTGAGTGTAGAAGAATTGATGCTTTTGAACTGTGGTGTTGGAGAATACTGTTGAGAGTCCATTGGACTGCAAGGAGATCCAACCAGTCAATCCTAAAGGAGTTCAGTCCTGGGTGTTCGTTGGAAGGACTGATGCTGAGGCTGAAACTCCAATACTTTGGCCACTTTATGCAAAGAGCTGACTCATTGGAAAAGACCCTGATGCTGGGAAAGATGGAGAGCAGGAGGAGAAGGGGACGACAAATGATGAGATAGTTGGATGGCATCACCGACTCAATGGACATGAGTTTGAGTAAATTCTGGGAGTTGGTGATAGACAGGGAGGCCTGGGGTGCTGCAGTTCATGAGGTCGCAAAGAGTCAGACACGACTGAGCAACTGAACTGAACTGAACTGAACAGAAATGTAGGCAGAAGACATGAGGATGTCTAAGATGAGAAACCAGTGTGTTGTGACTCTTAAGATGAAGACTAAACAGAGCATTTTCCTTCCTTTTCTTTGTTTAACTGAAGAAAGTTTCATCTCCTTTGCAGGAAAGAAATAACATTAAAAAGCTAATTTGGAATTGAGGTACAAGGACTGTTTGAAATGACTATGAATGGGACAAGGATCTCTCCAGAAAGATCCCCTTCTCCTTTGAGTTCTTATTGTCTGTTTTGAGAACATAATGATTTTTTGTACTTTTATATATGACCAGTATTTCTTGGGCCCCAAAGTGCACTCAATACCCAAATATAATCTTCATACCAGTGGGTGGAAGCCAGAGAGAAACTGGCCGTCACCCAACTGCTTTATCTATTTCCAAGAAGTCATCCTTTGAGGAAAGAGCAAACAAGACATTTTTAAATTAAAAACTGGGATGAAAAGTTGTTCTTTTCACTTTTGGTTGAATGAGCTGTGACCTTTATAGTGTGTTATCTAAAGATATAGGGTCATAATTCACATACTGTATTCTTAATAGCACATCCCCTTGACTGTATTTCCTAGCTTTTAAATGAAGACTGAAAATGCCTTTTCATCTTCCCCTTGTTCTATTTACAAAGACACAATATTTTAGTTGTTGGAAACCTGAAATCTTATGATATCTATCTTTCCCAGCATAATGCAATTACAAGCTTAAAAATACTATATCAAATGAGATACAAATATGGCAATAAGCTAAAAGAGAGAGGATCTGTAATGTTACTTCTCGATTAGTCCAGGATCATGGGACAAATTTAAAAAACCTTTTTATATCTCTGGTACTTTTCATGTATAAGTCATCAATAAATAAATAATAGTTGAATATTAATTATGTGCTCATTTCTATATAATTTAAGAATGGGAAACAAAGAATAAGAAATAGTCTGTGCATCCTCCTCAGGATTTCCTACCTATAGGAATTTACTCCTTTTTATTACTGGTTCTCTTTTTACAGCACTTGTTTATGTAGTCCGATAGTTCCCAAGTCTTCCAGGATTCTGGGGTCTCCCTATCTCTCCATGTCCAAATGATGTAACTCATATGTCATGCCATATAAAAATGGAAAGCACAAAGCTTTTTTCTATTTTCCCCCCCAAGATTCTAAAGATAGCACCTACCTTTTTGGGGTGGTTTTCTATCACTTCTTGTCTTGAATTTCTCTTCCTAACTCAGTTATTAATTCCTGTCATGATAGCTACCTCCCTACATTGCTGTCCCACTTTGCTTTGGAGAGAGCCAATTCCTAAGCAGGTTGATAAGAAGTCCAGGGTCCCCAAGGAGGAGAAAGGTGTCTGGGGCTCTTGAGGAAGAGCTAAGTGTCTGGAGTTCTCAAGGAGGAGAAAAGGACAAATGTTTTTTTTCTTTAAGCTGATGATTACACAACAAAACAACTCAGGTTAAACTCTGTACTAAGGGTTCTATAACAACAGTGTATCCTACTTGAGGACAGATTCTTCTTGAAAAACCTTCTGACTAATCCTGTTATTTTATTTTATTAAAATTAATTTATTTTTAATTGAAGGATAATTGCTTTACAGGTGTTTGTTGTTTTCGTTAAATCCTGTTATTTTAAAATGTATATTGTGGAAGTGGGTCTGGTAAGACTTTTACACCTTGAGGCATTCTTTTGATTTATTGTTAATAACCAGTTGAAAAGTATATAGCTCACTTGCTAAGACGAGCAATGGGGCCACTGTCCATCCCCCTTCTGATGTCTATGTCAGAAGCTTTCTCTGTCCCTTTTTCATTTTAATAAAACTCTGCTACACAAAAGCTCTTGAATGATTAAGCCTGGTCCCTGCTCCCAAAGCTAAATCTTCTTGTTCAGAGATCACAAATTCGACATTCACTGTAAGCTATCACTTTGTTCTTCAAGTGGCCTCTTTACCTTCATGACTTAGAATACCACTGACATAGGATTATTTGTTAGAATCTTTGGCTGAAAGTTTGTAGATAATGCAAAGACTTAAGCAGAAATAAAAGAAAAGTGAAAACAGAATTAAATATCCTGAATTCTGCTATTCAGTTCCTCTCCAGAGAATCAGTTTTCTGTTTTAAGGCCTGGCTGCTATCCTTTACTGGAACTTCTTTTTCATCCCAGTGTCTTTTCTCACTCGCAACTTTACTCACACATTTTGTTTTTCAAATCCCAAAGCAACAAAAGTTTCCTTCCTGAGCTCCCATAATTCAAATTACAAGTCTGCTTCATTTTCACCAAATAATTTAACTCTTTTTTACCCCAGTTCATTCTCTTATGAATGAATTTGTTCCAGGATTTCACTCTCAAGCAGAATGTCCTTAAGAAGGCCTTTCCAAACTAAAAGCATTATTTATTGAAATGAGAAAATAGAGTAGGTTCTATTTTTTTTAATGATTCCATTTAAAAAATCTCCTACCATAGTGACATAATTATAAATGAAAACTGTTTATATATATATCATTTACTAAGTTCTTACAAGAGCACCATAGATGAGATAATTATAACACTTCTGCTCGAAATTGTAGAGAGGCTGTCCACATTTATCCCTAGTCTCCTCTAGTGTCTATGGTGTAAAGAGTAAAGTCCAATAACTACGTTTTCTTAACAGAAGGATTGTGCCAGTTGGAAAGTAGATGATTTGGAAAGTAGAAGGGAGGTAGCAGTCATTTTTCATCCAACACTGGTGGGTTTTGGCAGACATGGATTTTATGTAGCAATGAAACTCTCCTTTCCCCTGGTTTTGGGCACTATGGAGAAGTGGTTTTCTAAAGTTCTTTGATATCTGGATATTTATACCAGTTTCCTAGTCTTTGAACTGCATCTTCTCTGAGCATTTCTTAAAAGTTTAGCAACTTCCTAGTTCTCAACAAAAATTTGTACGCATTTAATTTCTACATTCAGACCTATACTATTTAACTATTTCTTCACAAAGCTGCTTAATATAGTCATCCCAAAATCCAGGACTGAAACAACAATCACCTATTCTCATGCATCTGTCATTTTTCAGGGTTGGCTGACCTAATCTGTGTGTGACTAAGTGGCATGGTTCTGCTTCAAGCTGTCTGTCCAGCTGGACTAGGTAGGCTTGGGCAGCTCTGTACCACAGAAATTAAATCTTGGCTCTAGGTGGAATAGCCAGCAGCTACCCAACTAGACAGCAAGTCTTCTTATGGCATTAACAGAAATAAATGGGGCAAAAAGAAATATGAAAGGGCTCTTAAATCCTTGGCTCAGAACTGGTACCTTGTTCCTTTTGTCTATAAACCACTGGCCAAGAAACTTACATGGCCAAACTCAAAGCCCAAAGTGGTAGAGCACACTTGTAGAGACCTGGACCATAAAGAAGGCCGAGAGCCAAAGAACTGATGCTTTCAAACTGTGGTGCTGGTGAAGACTCTTGAGAGTCCCTTGGACAGCAAGGAAATCAAATCAGTCAATCCTAAAGGAAATCAACCCTGAATATTCATTGGAAGGACTAATGCTGAAGCTGAATCTCCAACACTTTGGCCACCTGATGTGAAAAGCTGACTCATTGGAAATGATCCTGATGCTGAGAAAGATTGATGGCAGAAGAAGAGGGTGACAGAGGATGAAATGGTTGGATGGCATCACTGATTCAAGAACGTGAGTTTCAGCAAACTCTGGGAGATGGTGAAGGATACGGAAGCCCTGCAGCCCATGGGGTCACAAGGAGCCAAATACAACTTGAAGACTGAACAACAACTTGAGGAGAAATTATACCAATGGTATAAATCACAAGCGTTAAAATACTTAAAAAAAAACCTTATGAGTCTCTGCAGAATACATGCAGGGCTTTGATAAGGTGAAGGCTATGGTGAAGCAGGAGAAAGAATACACTGGAGAGATGGTCAAATTGGCAAAGATAAGCTTGGTTTTGGATTATAAGCCACCAAGAGTTGTGTGAGATACTTTTTATTTCAAAGAAACCAGTCTTATCTGAGCAAGAAAGGTCTTTTACATGTTATTGGTCATATGTTAATAGCCAAAACCAGGCTGTACGATCAAGCTCAATAAGAGAAACTCAGTTAACATAACCAAAATCAGGTGTAAACCACCAATAGGTGTATTATCTATAAAAAATACTGACAAGTTCATTCAGGCTTCCCTCTGATATGTTTTGAACTCTGGCTCAGGACAGCACTAATCACTTGTTTGTATATTCTGTTCAGGTTTTGTTAAGAGTCAGTACCATGACTCCTGGAATCTCTGAATAAAGGAGAGGTTTGCAATACACACACTCTGCTAATGATGAGATCATGACAAAGGTGTAGAGAACTGAAGCTTGGCATTCCATCTTCTACAAGCCTAGTTATACTTGGAAACATAGAGATGAACTCTGATGAACATAGCCCCAGTATTTAAATGAAGACTTTGAAGAGACAGGTAACCTAGTTAGGAAGCTATACAATTGGAATTTGGCATTCTGACTGTAGAAACAGTGCCCCTTCACTCTACCAAATATTTGAATCAATGTGTTATTAAGATGTGGTTATGATCAAGAATCAGTGCAAATTGCTAAGTAAAGCTATGAAATGCGTGGTTTGGCATTGGTGTCAACATCTCATAGAGTTTCCTTCTGGTAGCTTTGTAACCACGTGTCCATCTCTCTCTCTCTCTCTCTCTTACACACACACACACACACACACACACACACACACACACACACACACACAAGTCTTGGAGCCCTTTGGTATATTGTGGATACTAGCATGTCTAGTCAGCTATCCTATAAAAATCTGTGCTTTTCAAACTTTGCTGTAAGTATGAATCCCTTGGTTATCAGATTAAAATGTAGGTTTTGATTCAAGGGGTCTGGGATGGGCCTGAGCTTCCGCATTTCTAATATGCTTCCATGTACTGTGATGCTTCTATGCTGATTGACTAATCTTTAAGGATCAATATACTAGAATAAGATTTCTCTATACCCTTTATCTCTTCCCCCTACTTTAAAACTTTGTGTCTCACTTTCGTTCCTGGTTCTTTTTGAGTAGTGACAATAGAAAATGTTTCAAAGGTTTCTCTTATGATAAATGAAAAAAACATTTTCTTGTAGATATTACTTTATTTATAGCCCTTAAATCTTCTGCAGCCATGCCAAGGAAGACTATATTTAGGGCTAGAGAGGACTCTGAGTGTCCTTCAGTTGTCACATCTCTGTCAGCTCAAGATGTGAATAAGACTTACTTGGATTAGACTGTCTGACTCTCTGCTCTTTATCTATACGCAACTGAAAAAATCTCTTCCTCTGAACATCTAGTCTAGTAACAGGAGTAATTTCTTTTTTTGAGCCTGAGTTCTTGCCCCATTCTGACAAACTGGAATCTTTCTGTACATGTTCCCAGGTAGGAGTTTGACTTTGAAGCCTAGTCCAAGAGTTAGGCAGAGCCAAATAATCAGTCTTACCTCCAAGGTGGCCTGGGCACCTTCTGTTTCCTGGACTCTGACTCCTGGAATCATCGTCTGTTTGCCAGGTAGTTAGTCCCTCTTTTCTCTTGCCAGAATTTACAAACAGCAGTGGCTTGATTAGCCTATCACTGTGCATCAGACTATGTTCTGATCTAAGCATCCAGTTCAGAATTCCTCATTGGCTCCCTATGGGCTTCCCAGGTGTCTCAGTGCCAATACAGGAGACACAGGAGAGGCAGGTTCGATTTCTGGATTGGGAAGATGCCCTGGAGGAGGAAATGGCAACCCATTCCAGTATTCTTGCCTGGAAAAGCCCACAGACAGAGGAGCTATGGTCCATGGGGTTGCAAAGAGCTGGATACAACTGAGTACAGCACCACATTCTAAGAACCAAGTCTAAGCTCCTCGCCACTGTTTACTAAACCTCCATGGCTTGCCTTCCATATATCTAACCAGCTTCCCTCCTCACTGTGACCTCTTCATTCTACTGTCCTGATATAGTATACCCCCTGCTGTGATTGCCTCAGCTGCATCTTGCTTGCACACACTTATTCGTGCTCTCTTCCTGGAATGCCTGTTTCCCTTTCCTTTACCTGTCCAGCCTCTTCTCACAATTTATCATCATTTCTCAGACTGTTTAGATGTCCCCAAAGTATCCTTTTCTTAGTTCTTGCATAGAAACTATCATACCTTGTAATAATGTTCTTCTTGTCAATATGTGTACTTGGAGACTGAATTATTAAATGGAAATGAAAGGTTCTTTTATATCCTAATTCCCAGTACCTAGGAATTGTTGTTTATTTTTTCAACGAATATTTATTGAGCAAATACAATGTGCCTGTAGCTGGGCTAGGTCCACGAAATACACAATGAACAAGATGCTCAAGGAACATCGTCCAACAGATGAGACAGGCTGTAAACAAATAATTAGGGTATCAGTTGAGAAGTAAAGGAGAGCTGCTATTGATTATGGAAGCAAAGGTGTGAATTGCCTCCTAGGTTCTGAAGGGTGTCAGGAGTAGTCTGGCAGGCATATAGGGGGAGCTTAAGAAAATAATATACTTGTGGGTTGAATGAAGCACTGAATGAATTGTTAGATGAATGAATGGATGAAGATGCACTTTTACCTTTTGTAATGAATTTTCTTCTGAAGCCAGGCTGCAGAAAATAAATTCCATTTATGGGATTCTGAAAGTAATTTTCTTTAGTGGCTTTCCAACAAAGGTAATTTTAGCTCATAATGAAAAGGTTGAAGAACTTGCTTCTTACCAGCTAATTTGAATTACCATGACTTAACAAGGGTATCAAGCTTCCCTGGTAGCTCAGCTGGTAAAGAATCCACCTGCAATGCAGGACACCCTGGGTCTCCATTTTTTCGATCCTTGGGTCAGGTGGATCCCCTGAAGAAGGGATGGGCTACCCACTCCAATATTGTTAGGCTTCCCTGATGGCTCAGTCAGTAAAGAATCTGCCTGCAATGAGGGAGACCTGGGTTCAATCCCTGGGTTGGAAAGATCCCTTGGAGAAGAGCATAGTAACCCATGCCAGTATTCTTGCCTGGAGAATTCCCATGGACAGAGGAACCTGGAAGGCTGCAGTCCATGGGGTTACAAAGAGTCGGAGCAGCTAAGCACAGCACAGCAATAAGGATATCTGGGTATTACTTTGAATCAATGGAGGCTCCTATGAAACAAGTAGGTATCAGAACAAAAGAAAGGAATTTTAAGACTACAAAATACATTATTTAATACTTGTGTGGAAGACGTTAGAGAATGTTAACAATGTGGTTCAAGACTTTCTTAGAGATAAACATTCCACATGCATACTAACATTTTTGTCAAATTTTAAAATGCAATACTTGGTAAGGCACAAATTCTCCAGATCTGTATAGTTTAAACTTTCTTCTAATTAGCTGGCTTTCCTCTCTAAATTTCAAGTTCTCCATTAATTATTTGTGTTACATCACAGAAGAAAGGTTTTTTTTTTTTTTCTTCCCTGATGGCTCAGTCAGTAAAGAATCTGCCTGCAATGAGGGAGACCTGGGTTCAATCCCTGGGTTGGAAAGATCCCTTGGAGAAGAGCATAGTAACCCATGCCAGTATTCTTGCCTGGAGAATTCCCATGGACAGAGGAACCTGGAAGGCTGCAGTCCATGGGGTTACAAAGAGTCGGAGCAGCTAAGCACAGCACAGCAATAAGGATATCTGGGTATTACTTTGAATCAATGGAGGCTCCTATGAAACAAGTAGGTATCAGAACAAAAGAAAGGAATTTTAAGACTACAAAATACATTATTTAATACTTGTGTGGAAGACGTTAGAGAATGTTAACAATGTGGTTCAAGACTTTCTTAGAGATAAACATTCCACATGCATACTAACATTTTTGTCAAATTTTAAAATGCAATACTTGGTAAGGCACAAATTCTCCAGATCTGTATAGTTTAAACTTTCTTCTAATTAGCTGGCTTTCCTCTCTAAATTTCAAGTTCTCCATTAATTATTTGTGTTACATCACAGAAGAAAGGTTTTTTTTTTTTTGGTTCTAAAATTCAGTGAGTCTGATAGAGTGGACATATTAATTTTCTACTGCTATGTGAAAAATTGATGCAATGCAGGAGAGCTGGGTTGGATCCCTTGATTGGGAAGATCCCCTGGAGGAAGGCATGGCAACCCACTCCAGTATTCTTGCCTGGAGAATCCCTATGGACAGAGGAGCCTGGCAGGCAAGAATCCATGGGGTTACAAAGAGTCTGACATGACTGAGCGACTAAGCACAACACAGTAGTGGCTTAAAACAGTATATTTTTGTTAACATTGCACAAAATGTTACAGCATCTAAAGTGCTGTAGGTCAGCAACTGCGTGGCCTTGGCTGGCTCTCTGCTTACGGTTATGTAAAACTGAAATCAAGATGTTGGCTAAGCTACATTCTTATCTGGGGAATTGGAAGGGGGATTAACTTCTGAGTTTATTCGAGTTGTTGGCAGCATGTAATTTCTTGCACCTTTAACTGAGATTCCTGCTTGTTTGCTTTTTTAATGAACTATTGGCCAGGGTTTGCTTTTAGCTCTTAGAGACCAGTCTTAAGTCCTTTTGAGGTAGCCCCTTCCATCTTTAAAACCAGGAAAGTTGTGCCACATCCTTCTTGCCCTTCAAATATTTCTGATTTCTTCTGCCACCAGCCAGAGAAAATGCTCTGCTTTTAAAGGGCTCATGTGATTCAGTTATGCCCTCTAAGATAATCTCCCCTATCTTAAAATAAACTGTGCCACATAGTATAGTTCCATAATCTGCCTACACTCAAGGAGAGAAAGATATTCAAGGAGAAGTATTATTTGGGGGTCACTTTAGAATTTTGCCTATCACAGAAGGGAGGGAGGAAATTCATTGGGAAAACTTGTTTCCATCTTCAGGAATGTCACAACTGATCTTTGTCCTCTGAATTTCTTTCTCATCTTAGAAAGGGAAAAACCCAATCTTTCCCTCCTATGCCCAGGAAAGACCTCAGTTTAGTCAACTTCCTGTGTGTTCCTTTCCTGTGAGTCTTCTTTACTTTTATACAGAAAAATTTCACTTCTGACACTTCTGGTCACCCAATGTATGGAGGCTTTCCCCCACATCAACAAGAAATTCTAGGATACCCTGCTGGCATCTGAGAAGTTAACTCAATTCTGACATTGTCTAATGGAGAAGTATCAGATTATACAGATTAGGAGCTCAGTCTCTCAAGACTGTCTATCCCCCACATCTCACACAATTTAGATTTCTGGTGCAAACCCTAGTTGTCACCTGGGCTTCTGATAAATCAACCATTGGTTCTGATGACTCCTCTTCAGGTTTGATTTATTTACTAGAAAGGCTCATAGATGCTAAGCTTCCATGACCTTTCCAGGCTTGCACTCTCACATCATCTCCATATGTTCACCAGTCTCAAAGTTCTCCAAACCGTGTCTTTTTGGTTTTTTATACAGGTGTCATTACATGGTCATGATTGATTAAATTTATCTAGTTAATATAACAAAAGACAGTTTTTATTGCTCACATCATTTAAGAAATTCCAAGGGTTTTCAGGCTTCCCAGTTTGCACTAGTGGTAAAGTACCTGTCTGCCAAGGCAGGAGACATAAGAGACTCAGGTTTGATCTGTCTGGGTTAGGAAGATCCCTGGGAAGAGGGAATGGTTACCCACTTCAGTGTTCTTGCCTGGAGAATCCCATGTACAGAGGAGATTGGTGGGCTACAGTCCATAGGGTTGCAAAGAGTTGGACATGACAGAAGCAACTTAGCATACACACAGCAAAAGATTTTTCAGAACTCTATGCCAGGAAGTGGGGGGGCCAAAGCCAATTTACATTTCCTATTACCTCACAAGTCTGAAAAGGCCATCTAGTGAATTCCTCAACTGAGAAATGTTAATTTCATAGAGAGGTAGAGGCAATTATCTCTGTAAAGGTAATTCCAGATATAGGGCTTGATTTTTGGCACAAACATCCAAACGGAGTATATTGTCGGACATCAAATTCTAGGATAGAAATCAGAAAATCTGCATTCTGTTCTCATATCTATTACAGATCAAATAAGACCCTGTGTAAGCCACATTCTGTCTGCTAATCATTTAGATAGTAGACCTTGGCATTACGAAGAGGTTAAAGGATTAAATGTAAGAATTAAACTGACCTGAAAGAAAATAGATCACCAGCTATTTCTCTGACAAAATAAGTTTACTCAGGATCAGCAAAGGATTGCAGTTCATGGTCTACAATAGTAGTGAGCCATGAGCATGTCCCCACCCAGCAAAGGAAGGGAGAAAAGGAATTTAGGATGATGAAAGCAAACAAAGAGTCTAGGGCTGACTCTTTTTTTAAAATATAAATTTATTTATTTTAATTGGAGGCTAATTACTTTACACTATTACAGTGGCTCTGCCATACATTGACATGGATATGCCATGGGTGTACATGTGTTCCCCATCCTGAACCCCTCCTCCCACCTCCCTCCCCATCCCCTCCCTCTGGGTCATCCCAGTGCATCAGCCCCGTGCACCCTGTCTCATGCATCGAATATGGACTGGTGATCCGTTTCACACATGATAATATACATGTTTCAATGCCATTTTCCCAAATCATCCCACTCTAGCCCTCTCCCACAGAGTCCAAGACTGTTCTATACATCTGTGTCTCTTTTGCTGTCTTGCATACAGGGTATCATTACCATCTTTCTAGATTCCATATATATGCATTAGTATACTATATTGGTGGCTTACTCCACTCTGTTTAATAGGCTCCAGTTTCATTCCCCTCATTAGAACTGTTCAGTTCAGTTCAGTCGCTCAGTCGTGTCCGACTCTTTGTGACCCCATGAATCGCAGTACACCAGACCTCCCTGTTCATCACCATCTCCTGGAGTTCACTCAGACTCACGTCCATTGAGTCAGTGATGCCATCCAGCCATCTCATCTTCTGTTGTCCCCTTATCCTCCTGCCCCCAATCCCTCCCAGCATAAGAGTCTTTTCCAATGAGTCAACTCTTCACATGAGGTGGTCAAAGTACTGGAGTTTCAGCTTTAGCATTATTCCTTCCAAAGAAATCCCAGGGCTGATCTCCTTCAGAATAGACTGGTTGGATCTCCTTGCAGTCCAAGGGACTCTCAAGAGTCTTCTCCAACACCACAGTTCAAAAGCATCAATTCTTCAGTGCTCAGCCTTCTTCACAGTCCAACTCTCACATCCATACATGACCACAGGAAAAACCATAGCCTTGACTAGATGGACCTTAGTTGGCAAAGTAATGTCTCTGCTTTTGAATATACTATCTAGGTTGGTTATAACTTTTCTTCCAAGGATTAAGCATCTTTTAACTGATTCAAATGTATTTTTGATGGCTGAGTAATGTTCCATTGTGTATATGTACCACAGCTTATTTATTCATTCATCTGCTGATGGAGATCTATATTGTTTCCATGTCCTGGCTGTTATAAACAGTGCTGTGATGACTATTGGGGTACATGTGTCTTTTTCAATTCTGGTTTCCTGGGTGTGTATGCCCAGTGGTGGGGTTGCTGTGTCATATGGCAGTTCTATTTCCAGTTTTTAAGGAATCTCCACATTGTTCTCCATAGTGGCTGTACTAGTTTGCATTCCCACCAACAGTGTAAGAGAGTTCCCTTTTCTCCACACCCTCTCCAGCATTTATTGCTTGTAGACTTTTAGATCGCAGCCATTCTGACCTGCATAAAATGGTACCTCATTGTGGTTTTGATTTGCATTTCTCTGATAATGAGTAATGTTGAGCATCTTTTCATGTGTTTGTTAGCCATCTGTATGTCTTCTTTAGAGAAATGTCTGTTTAGTTCTTTTGCTCATTTTTTGATTGGGTCGTTCATTTCTCTGGAATTGAGCTGCAGGAGTTGCTTGTATATTTTTGAGATTAGTTGTTTGTCAGGTGCTTCATTTGCTATTATTTTCTCCCATTCTGAAGGCTGTCTTTTCACTTTGCTTATAGTTCCTTTGTTGTGCAGAAGCTTTTAATTTTAATTAGGTCTCATTTGTTTATTTTTGCTTTTACTTCCATTACGCTGGAAGGTGGGTCACATAGGATCCTGCTGTGATTTATGTCAGAGAGTGTTTTGCCTACATTTTCCTCTGGGAGTTTTACAGTTTCTTGTCTTACATTTAGCTCTTTAATCCATTTTGAGTTTATTTTTGTGTATGGTGTTAGAAAGTGTTCTAGTTTCATTCTTTTACAAGTGGTTGACCAGTTTTCCCAGCACCACTTGTTAAACAGATTGTCTTTTCTCCATTGTATATTCTTGCCTCCTTTGTCAAAGATAAGGTGTCCATAGGTGTGTGATTTATCTCTGGGCTTCCTATTTTGTTCCACTGATCTATATTTCTGTCTTTATGCCAGTACCATACTGTCTTAGTGACTGTAGCTTTATAGAAGAGCCTAAAGTCAGGCAGGTTGATTCCTCCAGTTCCATTCTTCTTTCTCAAGATTGCTTTGGCTCTTCGAGGTTTTATGTATTTCCATACAAATTGTGAAATTATTTGTTCTAGTTCTGTGAAAAATACCATTGGTAGCTTGATAGGGATTGCATTGAATCTATAGATTGCTTTGGGTGGTATACTCAATTTCACTGTATTGATTCTTCCAATCCATGAACATGATATATTTCTCCATCTATTTGTGTCCTCTTTGATTTCTTTCATCAGTGTTTTATAGTTTACTGTATATAGGTCTTTTGTTTCTTTAGGTAGATATATTGCTAAGTATTTTATTCTTTTCTTTGCAATGTTGAATGGAATTATTTCCTTAATTTCTCCTTCTGTTTTCTCATTGTTAGTGTATAGGAATGCAAGGGATTTCTGAGTGTTGATTTTATATCCTGCAACTTTACTATATTCATTGATTAGCTCTAGTAATTTCTGGTAGAGTCTTCAGAGTTTTCTATGTAGAGGATCATGTCATCTGCAAACAGTGAGAGTTTTACGTTTTCTTTTCTAATCTGGGCTCCTATTATTTCTTTTTCTGCTCTGATTGCTGTGACCAAAACTTCCAAAACTATGTTGAATAGTAGTGGTGAGAGTGGGCACCCTTGTCTTGTTCCTGACTTTAGGGGAAATGCTTTCAGTTTTTCACCATTGAGGACAATGTTTGCTGTGAGTTTGTCATATATAGCTTTTATTATGTTGAGGTATGTTTCTTCTATTCCTGATTTCTGGAAGGTTTTTTTTTTTACCATAAATGGATGTTGACTCTTTTCATTGACTGAGTTCCTGCCAGGAAAGAAGAGAAGTCTTCTTCCTGTTGGGCTCTGCTATCAACTCGGGGAGTGAGAGATGCCCCTCTGGTCTTTTAACTCTATTTAATTGAAGCTTCTGCTTAAGTTTTTACAAAAGAAAGTGATTACCTAGAATTAAATTTGTGTTGTATTATAAAGTGTGAAAACCTCAAATTTGTTTTGATCTTGTATGTGTTCTAAGTTGCTTCAGTGGTGTCTGACTCTTTGCAACCTAATGGACTGTAGCCTGCCAGGCTCCTCTGTCCATGGGATTCTCCAGGCAAGAATACTGGAGTGGGTTGCCATGCCCTCCTCCAGGAGGATGTCCCAACCCAGGGATTGAACCCTTGTCTCATGTTTCCTACATTCACAGACATGGGTTATTTACCACTAGAAAGAATCTGCCTGCAATGTAGGAGACATAGGTTCAATTACTGGGTAAGGAAGATCCCTTGGCGAAGGAAATGGCAACCCACTCCAGTATTCATGCCAGAAAAATCCCATGGACAGAGGAGACTGGTGGGCTACAGTCCAGAATCACAAAGAGTAAGTCATGACTGAGAGACTAAGCACATAGCGCCATCTGGGAAGTTTTTGACCTTAGAAATGTAGTAAAAATACTCAGAAGTATTCTTTGATTTTTATTAAAATTCTGTCTTGAGACTGAGTCATTGCACAGAATTTTCTTTATTTGACTAAGGAGAGAATACCCAACTAGTTTCCAGATTCCACATACTCCTGGCTAGTCATACAAAGTTCCATGTTCTTTACTTTGTAAATGCATAAGTCCTTCTGAAAAATAGCAACCTTATTGGAAACATCACTTAACAACCTAATAGGACTACTTTGAAAAGCCAGTACACATATTTTTTATAAACCTATTTAAACATTGGTACATAGACAATATAAATTAAAAAATTCAGTGACATGAGCTTTTGTCATTTTCCTAATGTAGTTCATGAACTCTTGCTGCCTGATCACATAATAAGTGAAAAAACATGCTGAAAATTTACCTTCTGAAGTTTGACTCATGACTTTCGAAAATACAGTGAAGAGCTTTTTACCTGTCTCTGACCAGTCCACTCCTCTGCCAGTGTGGGTTGTGCAAGGAAGTATCGACTTCACAAACATTCACAGCCTGAAAGTTGAGCTATATTTTATTTGCTGGGAAGTTTTAGGACTTCAAGCCCAGGAGAGAGCATCTCAATTAACCCTGAGACAACTGCTCTGAGGAGGCAAGAGGAGGAGCCAGGTGATACAGAAGTTTTGTAACAAAGGGCAGGTGTCTGAACATCAAAAGATTATTGTTATTTAAAGAAAACCAGATAAATCCCCAAGTTAAGGAATTTAGCACTTTTATATGTATGGGATGATGTAAGAGTCTAGGCTTACTGAAATCATTCCTTTGATCTGTACCTCAGCTGTCTGCGGCTAGTATCCTGTATTTTCATATCCTGAGCTTCCTTGGGGGCTCACTGTAGAGAGTGGCTGTAGTCTGATGGCTGCAAGATGGCAAGTATTTCTTTTCCTTCCTGTGTTCCCTCACGGCTCACCGGCTCACATTGGAGTGCTGCAAGCTGATGACTGTGGCATTCTTATTTACTGATATGAAAGGAAATATTCCATTTCTCAGAAGGGACCCCCAAACTCTTCTAGACTCTGACTTATGTCTTTAAAAGGAAGAGAGGTCTTATTCACTTATTTTGCATTATTTTAGGTTAAGCTATTTATATTTTTTTGTGTAAAGATTTCCTTTAGAAATGTGATTGATTCTCATCTGTCAGCACCTATAAAGACTTAATTCAAAGCCTAGTTGCCGTTAGGATTTTGACCATTCACACAAAGAAGACTCACATGGAAATGAATGTTTAGAGACAGAATCATATCATTTAGGAGGCTTTCATTTGCAAGTTACACAAAACTCAATCTAACTTAAGAAAAAGTGTGGAATTTACTGGTTTATGTAACTCAACACTCCAAGGCTAGATATGATTTTAGGAGAGACTATCCAGGATTTAATCAGTATAACCAGTTCCAGCTTCTTTTTTCTATTTCTTGGTTCTGTCTGAACAGATAGAGCCTGTTCTGTTCAGACAGAGCCAAGACTTTTTTCAGAAGCTGACTCTGAGACATGATTAAATGTGCAAGAATATTAGGAGAAGAAGTGATTATGTGAATGGAAATAGGGAGGAAGCTGGGAGTGTCTAGAGAGCTATCAGACCTCAGTGCAGTGAAAGAGAGAGAGAGGAAGAGAGAAGCAGAGACAGAGAATGGGTATAAGTGTCCTAGATATCTATGCAGTGTAAGAAAGCTCAATAAGCCTTCTGAGAGTCCTTGAGCTAAACAGCAAAGAAGCTAAAAAGCACAGGAGTCCATTTTAGAATTCTTAAATTGATAGGGAGCTGCTATAGAAGGAGATTTCATGATTCAGATTCAAATTTCTTTAATTATGATTGACTGGACCTGGTTACATGCTCAATCCTGACTTACTTTCTGAGGCAGGGGTTTGGATACAGCATTGACTTAAGCCCAAGAAGGCCTCCTAAGGAACTGAAAGATATATTGTTGCTGTTTAGTCACTAAGTCATGTACAACTCTTCTGTGACCCCATGGATTGTAACCTATCAAGCTTCTATGTCCATGGGATTTTCCAGGCAAGTATACTGGAGTGGGTTGCTATTTCCTTCTTCAGAGGATCTTCCCAATCCAGGGATCCTTTACCACTGAGCCACCTGGGAAGGTGAAAGAAATATTAGTCCTCCCCTATAACTGTTAGGTTGACTTGAATGTGAGAAAAATTCCAAGTGAAATTAGCTTAAACAATGAAGACATTTATAAATCACATGTATTAATAATAGAGGCTTCCCAGGTGGTGCTAGTGGTAAAAAATCCGCCTGCCAGTGCAGCAGACATAAAAGATGTGGGTTTGATTTCTGGGGGGGAAGAGCCCCTGGAGGAAGTGATGGCAATCCACTCCAGTATTCTTGCCTGAAGAATTCCACGGACAGAGGAGCCTGGCAGGCTACAATCCATAGGGTAGCAAAGCGTCAGACACAACTGGAGCAACAGAGCATGCACACACCCGTATTAATAATAGAAAGTCAGAGAGAAGGTAGGATCCAGACATGGTTCAGATAAAATATGGCTCCATCTCTTTACAACTCTTCAAGGGTTGGCTTTACTATTAGGCTGATTTCCTATGTCTATTTCTATGTCCTATTTCCTATGTCTGTGTCTATGATAGATTTCAAGATGTCTATCAGCAGCAATTGAGAAAAAAATATCTCCCTTTTAATAACATCCTGGGAAAGTGAAAATGCCATGAACCTGGTGAGATTAGTTTCCTTAAGTTATATGGGCAGTGCAATGATTAATTTTGTGTCAACCTGACTAGGCTGTGGTGCTCAGTTTTTTGGTCAAACATCAGTCTAGATATTGCTGTGATGATAGATTTTATGTGCGATTAAACATTTACAATTAGTTGACGTCAGCAGATTACCATCCATAATGTGGATCAGCTCCCTCCAAACATTTAAAGGCCTTAAGAACAAAGATGGAGGTTCCTTAAAGGAGGAACTCTACTACAAGACTGCAACACAGAAGTCTTACCCGAGTTTTAGTTGCTGGCATGCATCTCAGACTTGTACTCAAGACCACAACTTATCTGAATTTCCAGCCTTCCGGCTTCCCCACCATTTCCAATTTGCCAATACTCTTCACAGCGGCGTGAGCCAATTCCTCAAAATAAATCTCTTTTCTGTTTAAATCCTATCGTTTTTGTTTTTCTGGGACTAGTAAAGACCACATGAAGGAAGATTAAATGCTAGAACAAAATTTGAATTCTGTGAGAAGCATAAAGGACTAAATGGAAGTGCTGTTGTCAAGAATAATATTTATTATACTGACAGTTGCTTCACAGTCAGGAAATTCAGAGGCATGGCTTTTGAGAAGACTGACAACAAACGATCCTGCAACAGTATAGGCTTGTCACATCCAATTTGGTTAAGAATATGAATAAAATTTTACCCTAATAAATTTTGATAAATCAAGGAGTCACTCCTAAAAAAAAAAAAAACAAAAAACAAACACCCTGCAGATTTCAATTTCAATGAAACTATGCAAGAAACCATCGGCTCATCTAGTTTTGATTTGAATCTTAGGACATGCTGAGCTGGATCTGACACATCATTTGTGAGGGAAAGAAGAGGGAAGGTATAACTAGGATTTGAACATATGATTAATAACTAATAAGGTAAAATATAATAAACTGTATGGGTTATATATTTTAAATTACTATATGATTGTTTTTAGCTGATTTTATAAGGACAAAATCATTTTCTCACAACTGATCATCTTTTCAGTCTTGGATCCTTTGAGGGAGTGAGCACGAGCGCATCAGACAAAAAGCATGATTTTGGACCCTTCCATCACTCACCAGCTTACTGCTTCTAGAGGGGTCATTAGAATAGAACTTTACAGTTTCTGATGAAGAAAGGAAGTAATTATTTTTTCTTTTTACAGTGAACCTTTAAGTGAATCACCCACTCCTCTGTGTTCAGTCACAATTTGTATCCTGAAAGAGATTGTTTCTTTTTGCTGAAAGCATAGTCGTTGCATCAGTGTTTATTCCCTGATCCCTAAAAGGGAGATTTCCATTTCTCTCCAGCACTTATTTCATGTTGCATCATACTGACCAACTAGAGTGGTTGTGGCTAAAAGACAAAATAAGCCAGGGTTTTGTTTCTCAGATCAGGCCAGGTTTCAGTTCAAATGCTCACTGTCTGTCCTCTCCCTGAAGAACCCCTTAGGGAGGGCTTATTTCCTTTCCTTTCTTCTCCATCATGTTTCTGGTACGAAAAAAGAGAAAAGAACGGGGCTGGCACAAGTGACATTTTAAAAGTAGATGCTAAACCCTGAGTTTACTGTACTATGAGAACATTTCCTGGGCTGTGAAACAACTTACTGATGAATTTAAAATACAAATGCATTGCGTGAAATCCTTTTAGTAACGTCATGAAGCATTATCAGAGTTCAGGGAACCAATTTTTACTGTAGCATATTCTTTTTTCTTATTTTGTACTCAGGATGGCAGATCAAGGAAAACCAACTATAGTAAGTTAATTTTTAGTTTTCCTGTGTTCTATCAAACTACTGAAGTCAGTTACAAATTTCAAGTACACCAATGCTAAATAAAAAAAGAAATTAACATTCATTTAACTGTTACTCTATGCCAGGCACTCTGGCAGGTGATTATACTTCTCTCAATATCCCCATTTTATTGAAGAGGAAACAGAGGCTCAGAGCTTAAGCAACTTGTCCAAGTTCAAACCAGTGTCAGTCTTCTACAGCTTGATAAGTTGTGTTTTTCGATGCCTTAGATGTGATTTGTCATGAATCCTCACATTAATAGGATGATCATTTTCAGGGAGGTGGGAAAATCATTAATAGTTATCGAATACCCAGTTTTTACCTGGCACCTGCTTGGAAGATTTGTTTATGACATCTTAAAATTCCCATTTTTCTAGATGAGGAAACTAAGAATTTGAGAAGTTAGATAGTAAGCCCAAGATCACACGGATGTGCATAGAGGGACAAGGAATTAAAATCAGATACTTCTGACCCCACCTCACTCCTCTGGGCAAAAACTGTCACTTTGGATGAAAGTTTTTCAGTCTTCAATATACCATTGTTATTGGGGCTAAGTTGTTAGTAATCTTGAACATCATTTTGTGAAACAGCAAAGCACCTAAGAGCAATTAATGACAAGGACATGAAATACACATAATAAATTCATAGACTGGGAAGTGTATAATGTCCTTTCTCCACTTATGAATGGGCTGAGAAAGTGTACATATTGAGAAAGTGATTTAGAAAATACTCCACATCCTATGTGCATAAAACCAATATAGTTCAATATTACCCCTTCTGAAAGAATCCATTTTCTTTCCTGCATATACTCCTTCTCCCTCTCTTATATGACGTCAACATCAGGACCTTTTCATTGTGAAATCATGATTTTAAAAGGATTTTATAATTCATAGGGTCTTCATTAAGCCCATCCTTCCTTCCTTGGCATCACTATGTAAATGACACATATATGAATGTCGTAAAAAGCATAAATATGTTTGAGTTGGACCTTGTTTATATAGCAAGATCTGAAAGTTATGTGATATATTTCTATGTTGATAACTACTATTAAATTGGATAACAAATTATGCTAGCAGTTACACTTTATTTCACATTAACAAATATTTGTTAGATGTCTATCATTTCAGGTACTGAAATAATGGCTGGGGATGTTTAGCTGAACAAAACTGTGCTGTCGAGTTGCCCTAAAGAGAGAGATGAGTAAGCAGATGGTTCCCACTTACTGGGATAAGAGATAAAATAGAGGAGGGCACAGAAAGGTGGTGATGTACAGGTGGTTGGCTTCCCTGGAGCAGATGGCCCAGATTCCCAATTCACAGATTTGCCCATGGTCCAGCCTTTCTGTGGCTCTTAGAAAAGAAGGCTACGAGCATGATAAACTCTGTTTCTTTGCCTACACTATTTGCATGCTTCTGTCTTTTTTGTATAACTTGGTAAGTTAACTTCAGTTCAGTCGCTCAGCTGTGTCTCGCTCATTGCGACCCATGAACCGCAACACGCCAGGCTTCCCTGTCCTTCATCAACTTCTGGAGTTCACCCAAACCCATGTCCATTGAGTCGGTGATGCCATCCAACCATCTCATCCTCTGTCATCCCCTTCTCCTCCTGCCCTCAGTCTTTCCCGGCATCAGGGTCTTCTCCAATGAGTCAGCTCTTCGCATCAGGTGGTCAAAGTACTGGAGTTTCAGCTTCAACATCAGTCCTTCCAATGAATATTCAGGACTGATCTCCTTTAGGATGGATGGGTTGGATCTCCTTTCAGGCCAAGGGACTCTCAAGAGTCTTCTCCAACACCACAGTTCAAAAGCATCAATTCTTTGGTGCTCAGTTTTCTTTATAGTCCAACTCTTACATCCATACATGACCATTGGAAAAACCATAACCTTGACTAGATGGACCTTTGTTGACAAAGAAATGTTTCTGCTTCTCAATATGCTGTCTAGGTTGGTCATAACTTTCCTTCCAAGGAGTAAGCGTCTTTTAATTTCATGGCTACAATCATCATCTGCAGTGATTTTGGAGCCCCCTAAAATAAAGTCAGCCACTGTTTCCACTGTTTCCCCATCCATTTGCCATGAAGTGATGGGGCCAGATGCCATGATTTTCATTTTCTGAATGTTGAGCTTTAAGCCAACATTTTCACTCTCTTCTTTCACTTTCATCAAGAGGCTTTTTAGTTCTTTTTCACTTTCTGCCATAAGGGTGGTGTCACCTGCATATCTGAGGTTATTGATATTTCTCTTGGCAATCTTGATTCCAGCTTGTGCTTCTTCCAGCCCAGTGTTTCTCATGATGTACTCTGTATATAAGCTAAATAAGCAGGGTGACAATATACAGCTTTGATGTAGTCCTTTTCCTATTTGAAACCAGTCTGTCATTCCATGTCCAGTTCTAACTGTTGCTTCCTCACCTGCATACAGGTTTCTCAAGAGGCAAGTCAGGTAGTCTGGTGTTCCCATCTCTTTCAGATTTTTCCACAGTTTATTGTGATCTACACAGTCAAAAGCTTAAGTTAACTTAGAAGAAAGAAAATTTGATATATAACTTTATTTTCTCTAACCACTAGAGTGAGTTGGATTTCTAATACTTTGGGATGAACAAAACCATTAAGTACACACCATATGTATGGGCTTCCCAGGTGACTCAGTGGTAAAAAATCCGCCTACCAAGCAGGAGACACAGATTCAATCTCTGGGTCAGAAAGATCCCCTGGAGAAGGAAATGGCAACCAATTCCAGTATTCCTGCCTTGGAAATTCTGTGGACAGAGGAGCCTGGCAGGCTATAGTTCATGGGGTCACCAAAAAGGTAGACACAACTTAAAGACTAAACAGCAACAATATATGTCATATGCATATACATTACATTTGAACTGGAAATATCTGATTTGGTCCTAAATGAGACTTTCCAGAGTACTCTTTGTGCATGGAGAATCAACAATCTTGATTTCTTGTTCAATAAATAAGCCTATTTGTTGAAAAAAGTTTTCATGAAATTAATAGAGTCCATTAGCTCTTGAAAACAACAATTCATTAGGAGGTAAAGATATAAGGAATTTAATAAATAGGTCAAAAAGTTTGGGAAGTTTACCTTAAGTTATGACTTTAAATTAATTTCTATTCCTTTGTTGGATGTGTTCACATGCTCTGATAAACATGCTAATGGTATACAGGAAAGCAAAGTTTTGATGAAACCACAAATTGAGTGATACTTAATTATCTGAAGAGACATTTGACCTCATTTCTAATAAGAGAGATGCAAATAAGACAGCACTGATATGTTGTTTTTTACCCTTTAGATGGGAAAAATCCAAAATTTCAATGGCATACTCTATGGCAAGAGTATTTTTTGTCTCAAATATTATTGTTGGGATTATAAAATGGTAAAATATGCTGACAGGAAAATCTGGTAGTTATGCAGTGTATACATTAATTATTGCTGGATAACAAACTACATCAGCTATAAACTAATGTATACACTATATTTAAGAACTTAAAATGATAGCCACATATTCAGTTCACAGTTCTATGGATTAGAAATTTAGGTTGCACTCAGCTGAGTGGTTCTTCAGTTCTTTGCTTGGTTCTCTTTGCTTAGTTCACTACTTAGAGAAAGTAAGCTGTTGAAGATTGAACTGGTTGGCCATAGTTGGACCATCTCGCTATCTGGGGCACTGGCTGAGAGAAGCAGGTTGATTTAGCTCTTATCTAAGTGTTGTTTTATCCTTCAGTAGGCTTGATTGACAGAGAAGGCAATGGCACCCCACTCCAGTACACTTGCCTGGAAAATCTCATGGATGGAGGAACCTGGCGGGAGTTCACGGGGTCGCTGAGTCGGACACGACTGAGCGACTTCACTTTCACTTTTCACTTTCATGCATTGGAGAAGGAAATGGCAACCCACTCCAGTGTTCTTGCCTGAAGAATCCCAGGGACAGGGAAACCTGGAGGGCTGCTGTCTATGGGCTTGCACAGAGTCAGACACGACTGAAGTGACTTAGCAGCAGCAGCAGCAGCAGGCTTGATTGAATTTGTTCACCTCTTGGAAGCAAGGATCCTGAGAGAGGGAGCAGATGTATAGCAAGGCTATCGAAAGCATGGGATCAAAATTGCACGTGATCACTTTCACCACATTCTTCTGAACAAAGCAAGTCACAAGGCTAGTTAATGCAATAAGTGGGGAAATAGACTATCAGTTGATGGGAGGAGTCACAGAGACTCAGGGCCAGGGCATGTAAATATAGATAGGAGAATGGTTGAGGTCATATTTCCAAATAACCTACAATATCTAACAAAATAAGAATTGCTTTTAGCCTGTTTCAGATAAATCCCAAGTCAGATATCTACCCACAGAAAACACGAAAAAGTCATGTTATTCATACGTCACATGCTATTCATGGGAGCACTCTTTGTGAGCTCCTAGCAAAAAACAAGAAAACCTCATAGAAGTCCATCAGCAGTCAGATTATTCAATAAAGCATGTGCATCCACACAATGGCATACTGAGAAGGGGTTTGTGTGAAACAAAAATGCTTAGGAATTGAAAATTGTTGAGGCTGTGTCATTATGCTTTCCTCTGTACTTCCATACATGTATCAAAATTTTCCTTAGAGCTAGGCTTCAGCAGCATGTGAACCGAGAACTTCCAGATGCACAAGCTGGGTTTATAAAAGGCAGAAGAACCAGAGATCAAATTGCCAACATCAATTGGATCACAGAGAAAGCAAGAAAATTCCAGAAAAACATCTACTTCTGTTTCATTGACTATGCTAAAGCCTTTGACTGCGTGGATCAAAAGAAACTGTGGAAAATTCTTGAAGTGATGGGAATACCAGACTACATTACCTGCCTCCTGAGAAACCTGTATGCAGGCCAAGAAGCAACAGTTAGAACCAGACATAGAACAATGGACTGATTCCAAATTGGGAAAGGAGTACGACAAGGCTGTATATTGTCACCCTGCTTATTTAAGTTATTTGCAGAGTACATCATGTGAAATGCAGGCTGGAGGAAGCATAAGCTGGAATCAAGATTGCTGGGAGAAATATCAATAACCTTAGATATGCAGATGTAACCATTCGAATGGCAGAAAGTGAAGAGGAACTAAAGAGCCTCTAGATGAGGGTGAAAGAGGACAATGAAAAAGCTGATTAAAATCAAATATTCAAAAAACTAAAATCATAGCATCTGGTCCCATCACTTCATGGCAAATAGAAGGGGAAAAAGTGGAAGCAGTAACAGATTTTCTTTCCTTGGGCTCCAAAATCACTGTGAACCATGACTGCAGCCATGACATGAAAAGACACTTATTCCTTGGAAGGAAAGCTATAATGAACCTAGACAGCATGTTAAAAAACAAAGATGTCACTTTGCTGACAAAGTCTTTATAGTCAAAGCTATGGTTTTCCAAGTATTCACATATGGATGTGAGAGTTGGACTATAAAGAAGGTTGAACACTGAAGAATTGATGTTTTTGAATTATGGTGTTGGAGAAAACTCTTGAGAGTCCCTTGGACTGCAAGGAGACCAAACTAGTCAATCTTAAAGTAAATCAGTCCTGAATATTCATTGGAAAGACTGATGCCAAAACTGAAGCTCCAATAATTGAGCCACCTGATATAAAGAGCTGACTTATTTCTTGATGCTGGGAAAGATGAAGGCAAAAGAAGTGGACAGAAGAGGATTAGATAGATAGCATCACTGACTCAATGGACATGGATTTGAGCAAACTCTAAGAAACAGTGAAGGACAGGGGAGCCTGGCATGCTATAGTCCATGGGGTAGAAAAGAGTCGAACATGACTTAGCAACTGAACAGCAACAATCAAAATTTTTATAATAAAAAGGAAAAAAAAATAGACATGATTCCTTTTTTCATGACCCATAAACACAAAATCAAGAAATAAAATGAAATAGAAAAGGAACCCTACTATCTTCTTTTTGTCAGAGGGTCATGTTATATCTCCAAGAGGTAAGCTATTTACATCTAAAGTACTGTAAAATTTAGCTGAAGTAAAAAAATATTCATCAAAATTCTGTTTTCCTTGGCTAATGGAGAAGTCCATTAATTGGCAAGCCTGGTAGCATCTCCCTAGGGGCACACATATTATAGGAAGAAAATAATTGTGTGTTCAGTGTAGATATCCTCAAACTTTCTACAGCCTGCATCTTGTTAAATAAACTACGTGAACTGACTTAGAAACCAACTGCTGATGTAAAAAAAGTTTCCTTTTTTGACATGTCTTTTTTCTCTGCCTTTGCTATATCAGCTGTTTGTTTAAAGCATGAATAAAGTGCTATTATTTAAATATCCATGCAACCAGAAGTCCTGGTTTTATACTGAACATGTTAACAAATTGTCCATAGATTTCTTAAAATAGCCCCTATTCTCATATCTCATTTTATAAAGGGTTTCTCTTGACCAACTCTTTGACAAATATCTCCAATCATACCAGTTGCTGGAAAATATCACAAGAGCCATATCTCTAAGGGAAAAAAAAAAATCTCTCCCTTTGAATCCTCCTTTATTGGAAGTTGAGGAGCAAGTTTCTGTTGTCTTCCCATTTTGGGGATGGAAATTTATTCTGAAGACTGGGCAAAGGCTTATGGATGTTTTAGACCAATGAATAGAGCAAGAAGCATTTTGTGTTCTCAGTTTGCCAAGTTATACTTCTGGTTCACACGTTGAAAATTATAACAATTCCAAAAGTCTTTAATTGGACTCTTCCCTATCTGACCTGTTTTGATAGGTGAATGGGTACTATCAGCAAATAGCAAGAAGACAGCACGTGAAAGTACCATCGAGCTTTTCTAATATTTGCAACTGACCTCTTGACGCTATGCAGTTGAAACTTTTAATGATTACCAGATTGTACAACTTTTCTCCATGTTTATTTTCAATTGATTTACCTTTTACTTTTTTCCATCAATTTATTTTTATTAAATCAACAGGAGCCTCTTTTATCTGTTTCATAAGCCCATATCCTCTCCAATCTTTTTTGACCACACCATGTGGCATGTGGGATCTGTCTCCTGACCAGGGATCAAACCTGTGTTCCCTGCCTTGGAAGTCTGAATTCTTAACCACTGGACTACCAGGCATGTCCCCCTAAACCACAGTAATCTTTATCACTTATCCCACACTCTCCTTGGACATTTCTGATGTGTTTATGGGTTAGCTATCAATATCTTGAGTTTATTTGTTCCAAACATTATGGACTATATAGTATTCAAAAAAATGTATAAAGTATCGTCTACTTGTGGGCATTGAAAAATAGATGTTAGAATGAAGGCATCAGATTCCATGGATCTCTAGTCTTTGAAAATAGGTTCATCAGAAATAAATTCTGACATTAAGATAGGGTAAGAGGAAGAGACTAAAAAAACAAGGAAGAAATTAAAGGATATGAATCTTCATTCTATTTTATAATTTCTGAAATTTTTAAACCAAGGACCAAAATATAATAATTTTTTTTGCTATTAACATATTCATTCTATTAAACTTGGTCCTTAAAAAGAAGTCAATCAAACCCAAGAGAAAAAAAGTGCGGGGAAATAAGAGCTTAGTACAAGTCAGGTTCTTATCTGACAGTGCACTTCTTTGAATTACCAGCATCCATAAGGAGATCCAGCCAGTCCATTCTATAAGGAGATCAGCCCTGGGTGTTCTTTGGAAGGAATGATGCTAAAGCTGAAACTCCAGTACTTTGGCCACCTCATGCGAAGAGTTGACTTACTGGAAAAGACTCTGATGCTGGAAGGAATTGGGGGCAGGAGGAAAAGGGGACAACAGAGGATGAGATGGTGGATGGCATCACTGACTCAATGGACACGAGTTTGAGTGAACTCCAGAAGATGGTGATGGACAGGGAGGCCTGGCGTACTGCGATTCATGGGGTCGCAAAGAGTCGGACATGACTGAGCCACTGAACTGAACTGGATTGATGTCTTAATAACCCCCATGACACAGACATCAAAGTATTTTTGAATCCTGGAGGAAAATGTGTGCTAATTAATTAAGCTGTTTTTATCTGTGAGTCTCTGTCATGGTAAATTAAATATGTAATTCTATAAAACAAACTAAACAACAGAAGCTTATTTTTTGAAGAAGGAAAAATAAAAATACTGAATTTATAGTTAACTTAGCATTAAAAGATGAGGCCAACTCAGGAGAGGAACACTTCCAGTGGGGAGAGCAATCTTTGCAAAGGCCCAAAAATAAGCTGTACCTGGTGTGTTGGAGCAAAGAGGAACATTGGGGCTGGTGAGCAAGGAACAGGGTGGCCAGAGAAAGAATCAGATGAGTAATAGAGGAACAGGAGGCTTTCAAGATCACTGTAAAGACTCTCTTGTTTTCTTAGTAAAACATAGAGTCTTTGGAAAATTTTGAACAGGCATCTGACTTACATTTTCAAAGGATCATATCAGTCTTTTGGTTGTGTTTTTAATAGACTGAATGAAGAGACAAGAGCAGAATCAGGGGGACAAGTAAGAAGGCAATTGCAGGAATCCAGCGACATGATGATGGTTGCTCACAACATGGCAGCATAAAACTAACCAGAAACGATCTCATTTTAAACATGTTTTGAAAGTAGGACAAAAAAGTGAGAGTGAAAGTCACTCAGTCATATCCAACTCTTTGGGAACCCATGGAACACAGCCTTCCAGGCTCTTCTGTCCATGGAATTCTCCAGGCCAGAATACTGGAGTGGGTTGCTATTTCTTTTTCCAAAAAATGATGAAAAAGTAGTTGTACATACTTGGTGGGAACAGTTAGGCTTGCCCCAAAGGTCCTGGTTCTGAATTAATTTCTTCTGATGGAGTAGATGTGTATAAGAGACAGGCTCATATAATCACTCATTTCTGTCTCTATAAATTAAAGAGTTTGAGCTATTTAAATTCAGAGAAAATCCTTGAGATATTACTTTATTTCATAACAGAATAAGATTTGAAGCCAGGCATCAATATGAATATACAGTGGAGTAGTTGTTATTGAGCTCTCTTTTTGCATGGAAGAGGGCTAAAACTCATATTTATTTGCCTTGTTCTTATTTTCCAGATTATCTCTCATTTTAATAGATAAATTAATAGATCACTCTGATGAAGATCACATTAACAGAAAGGTATTATTTATTAGACAAATGTGTTTTAAAACCTTGCATCATTTCAACAGGTCTCAAAATAATTAAACTACTCCGTCAAGGGAATGAAATACCTCCATGGTAAATGTGTTACTGTTATGAGTACTTATTTTCTGAATTCCACCACAGTTAATCTCTAAATTCCAAAGT
The DNA here is from genome assembly GCA_006408675.1 of Madoqua kirkii. Classification (NCBI taxonomy): domain Eukaryota; kingdom Metazoa; phylum Chordata; class Mammalia; order Artiodactyla; family Bovidae; genus Madoqua; species Madoqua kirkii. The sequence continues at coordinate 2,996 of SJYC01001841.1, read as the reverse complement.
TCTTCTCAAATGTTGCCCTTTTTTTTTTCTTAAATAGTTTTCCTCTGAAAGCATGTGACTCAGTTATCTGTATCAGAGTTAAATGATCATGATTACAAACCCTTTAATAGTGAGAGTCAAAGAAGAGTTAAAACAGTTTCCTGGTTTTTAAACTTCAGAAAGAAAAGTGACATCTCCATAAGGAATATTAATGGGATGGAAAATGAAATTCTATAATAGCTACTTTATTCAATCATTCAGTTGGTCGGTTTGTTAGCAGATATCTATTGAGTGTCTTCTGTGGGTGGGGCATTGACCTATGTATGTGTGACAAAGAGAAATTGTTTGTGCTTGGGGAGATTGCTGCTTTCTTTTTTCTTTTAAATTAATTAATTTATTTTAATTGGAGGATAATTGCTTTATAATATTGTGATGGCTTTCGCCATACAGTTACATGAATCAACCATGGGTGCACATGAATCCCCCGACATAATAGAAGGGGACAGGCAATTAACAACCAACAGAATAAATGTATATGTTATATAGTATGTTAATGATGATCAGCATTATAGAAAAAAGATGGAACAAAGCAGGAAAATGTGACCAAGAATGCTGAGGGGCAGAGTGAAGGGAGTTAATTGCAGACTTAAATGGATGCTCAAGGAAGAGCTCACTGAGCATCTGAAAAAAACAAGGAAGAACTCATTGAGCATCTGAACAAACAAGAGGTTGGAGAGTTAGTTGTGAGGCCAACTCAGGAGAGGAACACTTCCAGTGGGGAGAGCAATCTTTGCAAAGGCCCAAAAATAAGCTGTACCGGTGTGTTGGAGCAAAGAGGAACATTGGGGCTGGTGAGCAAGGAACAGGGTGGCCAGAGAAAGAATCAGATGAGTAATAGAGGAACAGGAGGCTTTCAAGATCACTGTAAAGACTCTCTTGTTTTCTTAGTAAAACATAGAGTCTTTGGAAAATTTTGAACAGGCATCTGACTTACATTTTCAAAGGATCATATCAGTCTTTTGGTTGTGTTTTTAATAGACTGAATGAAGAGACAAGAGCAGAATCAGGGGGACAAGTAAGAAGGCAATTGCAGGAATCCAGCGACATGATGATGGTTGCTCACAACATGGCAGCATAAAACTAACCAGAAACGATCTCATTTTAAACATGTTTTGAAAGTAGGACAAAAAAGTGAGAGTGAAAGTCACTCAGTCATATCCAACTCTTTGGGAACCCATGGAACACAGCCTTCCAGGCTCTTCTGTCCATGGAATTCTCCAGGCCAGAATACTGGAGTGGGTTGCTATTTCTTTTTCCAAAAAATGATGAAAAAGTAGTTGTACATACTTGGTGGGAACAGTTAGGCTTGCCCCAAAGGTCCTGGTTCTGAATTAATTTCTGCTGATGGAGTTTAAATTTCAAGTGTACAGGCCTCCTCTCCTCTTTCACTGATGAAGGTAGAGGCCTAGGGGAACCATGGTTTTAGTCCAGTGTAGGGTTATTTTTGACTTTCAATAGGGATGAAGCGACTTTACTCCAAGTGTGTCAGCTTCATATTGTACCTTGTTGATGAGAGTTCTTTTATAAAAACAACATGTTGACATGACACAAAATTAAAAGTTCATTCAGTAAGGGAGTCAGTTACAGACTTCAAAATGTAATTCTTATAAAAGCTTGTTCACTAAAGGATTTAGAGGTTGTGTAGAACAGGATTAATGGCTTGACATCTAGTCAGACTTGCCAGTTGCAAATCCCAGTGTGGCTATTTTGTTAGTCTATTTTTCTTGCTTTACTAACCCTATCTTATAGGGTTATGAACAGCAAATGAAATTACATACGTAAGCATTTAAAACATACTCTATATAGTAATCAGCCTTATATAAGTCTATGTGAATGCTATTATTTCCTTTCAACACAGAGTGAATGTAATGTCATGTGTCATTGCTATGGCTGTCTTTGAACAGCTCTTATCAATCCTTCTCCAATATCTTCACTAGATTCTCAACTAATTCCACATCTGTGAAGAAAGTTAATCATCATCTTCTCTTCTTTGCATGTGCATACAGGAAAAATGTGGTTTCTCTATGATTTCAAGAAATTCCTTCACAAGAAAGACTTATACATCAATGAAGTCATATTCTATGTTACCAAGTAGCATCCAGCTGCCTACTTATGTTCCAATCAGAGGTCTAATAATAATCTGAAACATATTTTAAACTAAATTTAGATATTGTTTCTGTTGGCAATATGGCACACTAAATATTATGAAGAGTTCCTGCTATGCAACAATAAAAAATACTCAGTGGAAATTATTTTCAAACTGCTATTTTAAATGAATTGATGAGCTTTCAGGAAATCTCTTGGATGCTAAATAAATCTCTCATACTTAGAATAATTTCACCCTACCCCCAATGAGGGTCAGGAATGATACAAAACATTCAAGAAGGAAATGATTTTATTCTTACATGATCTCTTCCAGAGAATTAAAAAAAATACTCGCTAACTTATTCATTAACCTGCAAGATCATGACACTGAAACTTGACAAATGAGACTGAGAAAGAAATGCTGAAATATAATATCATTTAAGAATAAGGATACAAAGACCCTAAATAAACTATGAAGAACCAGATCCAGCACTGATCCTGTTGTTGTTGTTTAGTTGCTAAGTCATGTCTGCCTCTTTGGGGATCCTATGGACTGCTAATTCTAGGCAGGCAAAGTGGATTTAATATTGTATAAACAATGCAATTTTCATAAGAAGAGATAAGTGGAGTAACCACATTATCATTTTACTGGATGCAAAAAGCATTTACTAAAACTAACATACATCCACAATGAAAACTCTTTGGAAACTAGAAGTAGAAAGGAAATTAAGTAATATGATGAAGATAATCTACAAAAAAAAAAAAAAAGGCAAAGCAGAATTCATGGTGAAACTTTGAAAGCTTTCCCTTTGAGATCAGAACAGGACAAGGAAATCTGATGCCTCTACTTTACCTCCATTTCTATTCATCTA
>SJYC01001840.1:0-19158 GCA_006408675.1 Madoqua kirkii | reverse complement strand
TCAGTCATACATTAAAGTTAGAAAAAAGAAATAGTATAAATATGAAAAAGGAAATTATAAAACTATTATAGGTCCAAGATAGCATGATTTTGTATGTAAAAATAGTCTGAGAGAATCTGAAGATAGAATATTAAGATTAGTAAGAGAATTTTGCAAATTTGTTGGGTACAAATCCATTTATGAGAAGTTGTTGCACATGACATATTTCTACAAGCTAGCATCAGATTATTAATTAAAAAATTAAATACATTTTAAAAAGATAGCATTTAAAATGTTATTTAGGATAAACATAAGTATAGATGCACCAGGGCAATAATATACAGAATAAAATCAATACTAACTGGCAATGAAAAATAGAAAAAGACGAGCAAATTTTTCACAAACGAGGAAACCCAAATGGCTAATAAACATATGAACACATTGTTCAACTTGATTAATGATTACAGAAATGAAAATAAAAATTTCCCTTAAATACAGACATTTAAGAGTCTGATAGCATCATTGATGTGAAGATGTGCACAAAAGGCCCTTTCGCAGTGCTGGTTCAAGTGTACTTGGTCCAACCACAGTGCAAAAAAGTTTATCTTCTCTAGATAAATTGAAAAATCCACATAATACGATTTAGCAATTCCAGTCCTAGAGAGGGTTTTGTACATGTGCACCAAGGAAAAGAAAATAATGTTTATAATAGTTGCAGACTGAAAATGACCCATTTATCTATTGATTGTACACCAGGTAAATAGTTTATGGTGCATTTGTGCACCAGAATAACATGACAGCAGAAATAAAACTTGAGTTGCATGTTAATGTAAATTAGTCTCAGAAACAGAATGTTAGCTAAAAGTACAGAACAAAACATGTAGTCAAAATTTGTGTAACCAAGTTTTAAAATCAGACAAAATTCAACAATAAACTATGATGAAAAGTGAGGAATTTATCATAATAGAAGTCAGTATAGCAATTACTACTACAAGACAGGAAATGGTATGTGATCTAGGAGAGATGGAAAGTGGGGGTGATGTTTACAGTACTGGTGTTTTCCTATCTCTTAATATGGGTGGTAATAGCAAGGAATTTCATTAATGATTGTTATTTCATCTTTCATCTATCTCTCCTAGATATATTTCACAATTAAGTAGAGCTAAAAAATCCTATGACAAAAATACCTTTGTACTAACAAACTCATTAGGAGAATTGCTGTAGAATGTCAGCTTATTTGGCAGTGTCTTCTGAGGTATTTCATATAAATTAGTACACACCTAAATGACTAAATCTCTCTGAAGACAAGATTTGTTTAGAGAGATTTAATATAGTATTTGAAAAGATAATCCTTGAAAGAAGAGGTTTATGCCAAAGTACTAATTACTATTTTGTCTTAAAAATTATTGCAGTGGTCTGTAATTACTCTTTTCTCATATAAAATAAAGGCAAGTTAGAAAATAGGCATTTGTAATTTAAAATAATTGATTATTAACAAAGTATTACTTCCTATGTTTCTGTTACTTTTCCCGATAGTAAATCCCAAACATGCTTCTTGGTTTGTTTGTTTTGCTAGCTATGCTGTTAGGATTTAAGCAAATGAATGTCAACAGTGAGCAAACTATCACTAAAGGCCTTTGTGAAGCTCCCTTCACCACAGAAAATTTCAGAGACACTCACTTGATTTGAATTCTCTCAAGTTCAGAAATAATAAATTCAGCCCCACAAACCTACAGAGAATGAGTCATTTAAAAATAAATCCTGAAAAACCCTACTTTCAGAAAAATTCAGAGTGGCAGAGTATCAATTGATCCATGGAGGATAATACCTTTTGCCCTACGCATCCCTCTTAAGCTGACTGACATAGACACCTGTTGATAGATCACTCTTATAAGCTCTAACAAAATATAAAAGTTTGGTTTCCTTTAAGCTTACATTTAAAAGTTCAGTGGTATGATGACATCTCTTAACAATGACATCCCTTAACAATGTTCTCCAATGATTTCAGGACTCAACCTTCAACTGGAAATTAAGTGAAATCCTGTTCTTTGTTGTGTAAAATTTATTTTTTAAAACTCTATATTTTTAAGCATAAATATATTGTGAAGGAAACAACAAATCTGAGAAACGTTTGATGTAGATTTTTATATATGTACATGTGATGCATTTTGAATGACCAATTGCAGCCAGTGCATTAAAAAAAAAGGAAGTCCAAATGGAATTAGTAGTTCACTGCAAGTACCTCCCAGTGGAAAGGAGAAGGTACAGACCTTGCAAAATAGATATGGCTAGGCAGAGCAAGGCAGCAAGAATGCTTCCAGAAGAATTGGCCAGAGCAATGTAGGGCTTTGTACTGTTTGATGTGAGGGTTTGACAATGCAACTGGTTTCAGCCCTTCACAGTTTATATTTCATAACAGAAACGTTTTTGAGTCACCAGAGGAAATTGTCTCTTTTATTTGGGGAACAGAGCCTACATCCTTGGCAAAAAGTTAACATTTTCATTTTAATTTAAAAGTTAAATCGCCTATTAATTTAGCAAATAGTGATGCAACAAGGAAGACATATTTGCTTGCTATGAATGTGTGAAAAAGAGATTTGTTAAGCAGGGAATGGGTTCCATTAGTGCAGCAATTATCATTAAATTTGTAATTAAAAAACACAAATGTCAAATACTAAAGAAAAATCAGTTTGTTGGGAAGAAGACTGTTATGAAACAGAAGCTTTATTGTATTTCATGCTTATTGGGATCCCAAGAGTGACTCCAAAACCAAAGTGACTCCAGATAACTCTTGTGAGTTCTTTTTTATAATAGATTCTTAAAGATTACAACATTTTAAAGACCCTATGACTATTGCTAAAACTATATGTATACACAAGAACTATGGTTGAAATTACATATTCACTCTTTCTGTCATACTTCAGACTTATATTGTAGATAAACACAATGATATTAGAAATTCTGAACCAGATTCAGGAAGAGAAAAAGAATATTTTTTTTTTAGTTTTATTGACATTTAATTTTTATACTCTGAAACACACAAAATAAGCGTTTCCTGGATTTTGGTAAATGTATACATCCATTTCAAACAACAATAATCAGTGTATAAAACATTTCTGCCACCATAGAACAATCCTTGTGCTGTTTTCCCAGGCAATCTCCTCCTTTTCCTGCCTTCAGGAGTCATTTTTCTGATATCTATCACCACAGATCAATTTTGTCTATTCTCAAACGTCATATAGATGAAATCACGTATCACACGTTTTTTGGGGGGTCTGACTTCTTTTGCTCAACATAGTATTTAGAGATTCAGCCACGCTGTGCAGTTCAGTAATTCATTCCTTTTTATTGCCGAAAAGTATTCCAGAAATATATGTGGTACATGTGAATAAAACACAATTTGTTTACTTATTTTCTAGTTGTTGGACATTTAGGTTGTTTCAGTTTTTAGCTATTGTGGATGTGGTGGTGTTGTGACTGTTAAATTAACACTTGTTACATAGAGGCCCAGCATATCAGGTGGTGAGCCGAAGTTCAACAAGAAACTGAGAAGGAACGCAAGAGAGAGACGCTTATTACTCACAGTTGCCCTGAGTGGCCCCATGGAGACATCAAGTTTGGGTGCAGGTAGACAGAGTGTGGCAGAACGTGGGGCACACATATGTGTGCCTTTATTCGGGTGGAGTGCCTTGGGATTCCCAAGCTAAGGCTGGTCAAACCAAAAAGAGTATTGGGCTTCCCTGGTGGCTCAGACGGTAAAGAATTTGCCTGCAATGTGGGAGGCCCCGGTTGGATCCTGTCCCTGTTGGGAAGATCCCCTGGAGAGGGAAATGGCAACCCACTCCAGTATTCTTGCCTGGAGAATCCCGTGGACAAAGGAGCCTGGCAGGCTATAGTCTATGGGGTCACAAAGAGTCCAACATGACTGAGCGACTAACATTTCCTGGGGTACTGGGACAGGGATGGAGGGAGGATGTCTTGTCTAAATACAAAGGGAAGGCTTGCACTTATCACAAGGTCATTAGGGGAATCATATCAGGAACTTACTTGTGACCCTGCGGGCTGTTATGTAGGGCATGCCCCTTCAGGAGGGGCTGGTGTCAATTCCAGGTCCCTGCAGGCTGCTTGGCCACACAAAATACACGTGGAGGGAGCAATATTATAAAGTAGTTCAGTTAGAATCTCAGTAAGTGGCTAATATCCTCACATAATTTATTTTGAGGATATATATATATATATATATATATATTTAATTTTATAAGATTGCCAAATAATTTTCAAAGGGGTTTTCACTTTTACAAATGATATGAGATCCATTTGCTCTATAGCCTCACTAATTGGTGAAAGTTACTAATAACATAAGTATTTCCACTTTGTTTTCCCCTTTAAAGATTATTTTGGCTATTCTAGATCATGTTAATTTGAATACAAATTTTATAATCAGCTTTTCAACTTCTACCAAAAAATCTGTTGGGATGTTCTTTGGGAAGACATTGCAACCTTAAAAATCAGATCTTCTTATGTATAAACATTTTATAGTTCTCCATTTAACAGATCTGTAATTTCTTTCAGCAATGTTTTATGGTTTTCAATGTGGTATTCTTTCATATTTCTTTATATTTGTTCTTAGGTACTTTATATTTTTGCTTGCCAGTGAAAAAGATCACTTTTTGTATATTAGTTTTCTATCCTACAAACTTTGTTAAATCTTTTGGTTTTTGCAGACTTCCTAGGATTTTTGTTTTTTCAACCATGACATCTGCAAATAGTGACTGTTCTACTCTTCCTTTTCTAAATGTTATGCTTTTTGTTCTTTATTTTTTTATACCATCTTTCATTGGATAGTAAAATATTGCACAGAGATGAACAGAGGGAATAATCTTGCCTGTACCCTATATGAGAGGGAAAACATTCATTAATTCACCATTAAGTATGATGCTGGCTACATAGGTTTTTGTAGATGATTCTTATCAGTGTGAGGATGTTCTTCTTATTCGTAGCTTGCCAAGAATATTATTCAAGATCAGGTTGGATTGTTTCAATGGCCTTTGTCACATTTTTTGAGATGATCATATGTTTCTTCTTTCAAAAACAAAATCATTATGAAGTACGTTGATTTGTGGGGGAGGAATTTAAAGTAACATTGCATTGCAGAGACACTTCTTGATCCTGATTTATTTTCCATTCCATATATTTCTGGATTTAATTTGCTAATGTTTGATTGAGGACTGTTATATTCACAACATTTACTATTCTATTAGATTATACTGACCTCATTTATTGTTTTGTTAGATTATAGTAAAGGAATGTTTGTGCAGAATTGGTATTACATCTTTTTAAATTATTTGATAGAATTCACCAGTGTCACTAGCTGAGTTTCGAGTTCTTTTCATGTGAAAGTTTTGATTAGGAATTCAGCTTTCTGAAGGTAAAGAGTCATTTAAATTTTCTGTTTCTTCTTTTTTGTAACTTGTATTGATCAAGGACTTTGTCCATTTCTTCTAGTATTAAATGTATTGGCATCAAATTGTTTATAATATTTCTTTACTATCCTTTAAATATTTGTGTAATCTGAAGTGGCATTCACTCCTCTTTCTTTATATTGGCAATTTTCTATAAGATTTTACTGCCAGGGCCTACTGATGTGGTCGACCTTTAAGAGAGCATTTCCTTTGTATGGCTTTTCCTTTGCAAAGTATCAGAAGGACCCTTTGGGATATGCCCCTACCTAGAAGGGCCTGATAAAGGAAGAAAGGAGCCTTAATACATGAGCTGCAAATGTTAGCCAGCATCCACTAATACAAGCTAAGAAAATAACTGTGGGACTGGACATTTTTGGTGATTCATGAAGGGGAGCTGACTATAAGTCTGAAAAAGGGAGTGTTTATGGGCTTGAGAGTACTTTCTAAGGATATAGTATTGAACACTTAGCAAACACCCCAGTAGATAGCTTCAACTTGTTGCTAGAGTGGCTGCTGGAAGCCAAGAGAAAATGAGAGCTTATGCAGAGCAATGTTGCAATATTTACATTGCTGTAGAAGAAAGTAGTAGAATAAAAGGGTCAAGAGAGTGAGCATGCTAAAGTGGATGGGAGAACAAAGGATATGCTCAGGTCTTACATTCCATAAGGAAGTCCTGGAGGACATGCATTTACCAAGGCCATCCACACTGTACTGGTAAGAGAAGCATCAGCATGAAGAGTGGTGGCTATTCAGGCTTGTGCTGATTGTATGAGAGGATTCTCAGATGCTGGTTTGCTAATGGCACTGGGTATCATGAGGGTTCAAACCAAGAGAGCCCAGTTAAGTGGCTCCTAACAGCCCCAGTCCAAGGTGTTTCTATCATTTTAATGATCAGCCAGATCAGTATCTAAGCGGGCTTGACCTTCAGAGAAATATGAGGATGGTTAACATAACACAGCTTTCCTGGAAGAAATAGATGCATAGTCAACAAGGACCGTTTAACTTATATGATGAAAAGAATTCCCAGGTGATGCTAGTGGTAAAGAACCTGCCTGCCAATGCAGAAGACATGAGATGTGAATTTGATCCCTGGGTCAAGAAGGTCCCCTGGAGAAGGGTATGGCAACCCATTCCAGTACTCTTACCTGGAGAATCACATGGACAGAGAAGCCTGGTGGGCTAGACTACATGGGATCACAGAGCTGGACATGACTGAAGTGTCTTAGCATGCACACATGATGTAAAGAAAGTAAAAATGGAGTTGTGAGGTGAATAGCACTGGATGACATAGTTGAAACAGTGCCAAAGGTTGATCAAAACCCTTACAGTGTTTTTCTCTTATACTTTCTTAAGATTCCAAAGAGCACTATGAGCCCTTTCATGATATTTCATTAGATGTCTATGTCTTTATTCATCTAATTTTCCCCCATTTCCCCAGTCAGTTAACACTTCAGCATATTGGAACTTAATAAGCAATTCACTTCAGCTTTTTCTATGAAGCTGTGTATTCAAGTCTTCATTTCATAGGTCACTGATGCTTATTTGCTTAAATTTTTGTTGAATTTAAAATACATGTAAACACAGTTTTTCAACTATACACTTGCATGCCCGGTAGTATTGACTTCTGTCTCCCACTGGGAACAGAGTTGAAATAGATATTTCCAGATCTGCCTAGGATTTTATGCATGACTCTTAAAACTGTCGGTCTCATTCATCATGTTTACTTGTCATGAAGAAAATTATAATAGTGTATCAGTTCAGTTCGGTTCAGTCACTCAGTCGTGTCCGACTCTTTGCGACCCCGTTATTCGCAGCACACCAGGCCTCCCTGTCCATCACCAACTCCCAGAGTTCACTCAGACTCACATCCATCGAGTCAGTGATGCCATCCAGCCATCTCATCCTCTGTCCCCTTCTCCTCCTGCCCCCAATCCCTCCCAGCATCAGAGTCTTTTCCAAGGAGTCAACTCTTTGCATGAGGTGGCCAAAGTACTGGGGTTTCAGCTTTAGCATCATTCCTTTCAAAGAAATCCCAGGGTTGATCTCCTTCAGAATGGACTGGTTGGATCTCCTTGCAGTCCAGGGGACTCTCAAGAGTCTTCTCCAACACCACAGTTCAAAAGCATCAATTCTTCAGCACTCAGCCTTCTTCACAGTCCAACTCTCACATCCATACATGACCACTGGAGAAACCATAGCCTTGACTAGACGGACCTTAGTCGGCAAAGTATCCAGACATTATTATACCAAGGGAAAATTTCGTGCAAAGATGGGCACAATAAAGGACAGAAATGGTATGGATCTGACAGAAGCAGAAGATATTACAAACAAGTGACAAGAATACATAGAAGAACTGTACAAAAAAGATCTTCAGGACCCAGATAATCATGATGATGTGATCACTTACCTAGAGCCAGACATCCTGGAATGTGAAATCAAGTGGGCCTTAGGAAGCATCACTATGAACAAAGCTAGGGGAAGTGATGGAATTCCAGTTGAGCTATTTTAAATCCTAAAAGATGATGCTGTGAAAGTGCTGCATTCAGTATGCCAGCAAATTTGGAAAACTCAGCAGTGGCCACAGGACTAGAAAATGTCAGTTTTCATATCAATCCCAAAGAAAGGCAATGCCAAAGAATGTTGAAAATACAACACAATTGCACTCATCTCACATGCTAGCCAAGTAATGTCCAAAATTCCCCAAGCCAGGTTCTAACAGTACATGAGCTGTGAACTTCCAGTTGTTCAAGCTGGATTTAGAAAAGGCAGAGGAACCAGAGATCAGATTGCCAACAAGCATTGGATCATCAAAAAAGCAACAGAGTTCCATAAAATCATCTATTTCTGCTTTATTGACTATGCAAAAGACTTTGACTGTTTGGATCACAGAAAACTGTGGAAAATTCTTCAAGAGATGGGAATACCAGACCACCCAACCTGCCTCCTGTGAAATCTGTATGCAGGTCAAGAAGCCATAGTTAGAACTGGACATGGAACAACAAACTGTTCCAAATCAGGAAAGGAGTACATTAAGGCTGTATATTTTCACTTCCTTATTTAACTTCTATGCAGAGTACATCATATGAAACGCTACACTGGATGAAGCACAAGCTGGAATCAAGATTTCTGGGAGAAATATCAATAACCTCAGATATGCAGATAACACCACCCTTATGGCAGAAAGTAAAAAAGAACTAAAGAGCCTCTTGATGAAAGTGAAAGAGGAGAGTGAAAAAGGTGGCTTAAAACTCAACATTCAGAAGACTAAGATCATGACATCTGATACCATCACTTCATGACAAATAGATGGAGAAATAATGGAAACCCTATTAATTAGGGTTCCAAAATCACTGCAGATGGTGACTGCAGCCATGAAAGGAAAAGACGCTTGCTGCTTGGAAGAAAATTAGACAGCATATTAAAAAGCAAAGACATTACTTTGCCAGCAAAGGTCCGTCTAGTCAAAGCTGTGTTTTTTCCACTAGTCATGTATGGTTGTGAGAGTTGGACTATAAATAAAGCAGAGTGTCAAAGAATTAATGCTTTTGAGCTGTGGTGTTGCAGAAGACTTTTGAGAGTCCCTTGGACTGCAAGGAGATCCAACCAGTCCATCCTAAAGGAAATCAGTCCTAAATATTCAGGAAGGATTGATGTTGAAGCTGAAACTCCAATAATTTGGCCACCTGATGCAAAGAACTGACTCATTGCAAAAAACTGTGATGCTGGGACGGATTGGGGGCAGGAGGAGAAGCGGACGACAGAGGATGAGTTGGTTGAATGGCATCACTGACTTGATGGATATGAATTTGAGTAAGCTCCAGAAGTTGGTGATGGACAGGGAATCCTGGTGAGCTACAGTCCATGAGGTTGCAAAGAGTAGGACACGACTGAGTGACTGAAGTGAACTGATATCCAGATGGCAAGAATGATTCTGTCCAAACCAAGAATTTATTTTTATTTCACTTTAGTCCACTTTTCAAAATCTCTGGATAGTAGGACAGTGACAAGAATGATTTTTTCCTTTTGATCCTTTTGATCTTTCTTTATTTGCCACTGTACTCAGAAACTTTTTTCTTTGCCAATTTAAGAGTTAACTTTGGCTTATAGCCTTGGATAATAATTTTATATATTGATAGCTTAATTCATTGTATTTAAAGTTTAACAAGCTTCTATTTTATCAGTTCAATTCAGTTCAGTTCAGTTCAGTCACCCAGTCATGTCCAACTTATTGGGATCCCATGTACTGCAGCATGCCAGGCCTCCCTGTCCATCACCAACTCCTGGAGTTTACTCAAACTATAACTAACACTTAATTGAGCACTCAGGGCAGGACTATCAACCTCCTTTCAAGTCCAACACCTTAACTACTCAGCCATCGCTCCCACTCAAACCTCCTTTCAGGACCATTTCTAGAGACACACAAGATTTCCTTTTTCACATTTCACCTGGAAAACACATCAAAATATTTGTTTCATTATGTTTGCTTTCCCCCAGCATAGAAAATATTTGCATTTCAAAGTATCCATCAGTATAATGTACTTTTGACACTAAGGAAGCCAAGCTATTTACAACAGAATAATTCTGCTTAACTCCATGGAAACTGAATTCTCTCCATTTCTATCTTCAGTTTTCTAAATCTGTGTCTGTGTGTGCAACAGTATAAAATCATGAATTCTCCTCTCCTTCTCTAACCAGCTAAATCAAAGATGGGAAGTAAATAATTAAGCTGAACTGAACAGGTGGTCTGTATGCTGGAGACAAAGTTTTGTCAGCATTGAGCAGAACAGGATTTTCTGCCTTGTGTTTACAGAATCAATAACAAGCTCAATTTGCTATAAGGTACATACAGTAGATACGTACATATAGAGAAAATGAAGGAGAAGAAAGTGACTGTATTAAGAAAGACATAATATAAAACTAGTAAGGTCTTCTACACTGGATTGCTAACTTCCCGATTTATCACAGACACACTGTAGAACAGGACCGTTTCAGCTTTCTCTGTAGTCCAACTTCCTGGAAGGAGAAAATAATGGAAACTTCACAGCTACTTTTCAGATTATACCAATAGCTCTCATTTACAAGAGATCAAAGTGAAAGCCACTCAGTCATGTCTGACTCTTTGCAACCTCATGGATTGTAGCCTGTCAGGATCCTCTGTCCATGGAATTCTCCAGGCAAAAATACTGGAGTGGGTGGCTGCTTCCTTCTCCAGGGGATCTTCCCAATCCAGGGACTGAACCCAGGTCTCCTGCATTGCAGGAGAGTCTTCACCGTTTGAGCCATCAGGGAAGCCCACATGTGATCAAAACCTAATTTAAATCAGATTGAGTAACAAAAGAACTATATTAACTCATATAAGTAGAAACCCAAAGAGATATACCAGTTCAGGTGTGGCTGGATCTTATGGTTCAAACAGTTTCTTCAAGTCTGTATGTCTTCATCTTTAAGCTCTGTTTTATCTGTGTGGTTGTCATTCTCTGACAGGCATCCCTCCTGGTAGCAGAAGAGACCCTCATAGCGCCAAGCTTATATATTAACCATTCAGTAACTTCACAGAATTTTGAGCATTACTTTGTTAGCATGTGAGATGAGTGCAATTTTGCAGTAGTCTGAAAATTCTTTGGCATTATCTTTCTTTGGGATTGGAATGAAAACTGACATTTAGCAGTCCTGTGACCACTGATGATTTTTCCAAATTTGTTGGCACATCGAATGCAGCACTTTCACCACATCATCTTTTAAGATTTGTAATAGCTCAACTGGAATTCCAGAAAAACATCTACTTCTGCTTTATTGACTATGCCAAAGCCTTTGACTGTGTGGGTAAAAAAAAACTGGAAAATTCAAGAGATGGGAATACCAGACCACCTTACCTGCCATCTGAGAAATTTGTACGCAGGTCAAGAAGCAATAGTTAGAACTGGACATGGAACAACAGACTGGTTCCAAATTGAGAAACAGTACGTCAAGACTGTATATTGTCACCCTGCTTATTTAACTTACATGCAGAGTACATCATGTGAAATGTCACACTGGATGAAGCACAAGTTGGAATCAAGGTTTCTGGGAGAAATATCAATAACCTCAGATATGCAGATGACACCACCCTTATGGCAGAAAGCGAAGAATTAAAGAGCCTCTTGATAAAAGTGAAAGAGGAGAGTGAAGAAGTTGGCTTAAAACTCAACATTCAGAAAACTAAGATCACGGCATCTGGTCCCATCACTTCATGGCAAATAGGTGGAGAAATAATGGAAACAGTGAGAGACATTATTATTTTGGGCTCCAAAATTAATGCAGATGGTGATTGCAGCCATGAAATGAAAAGAACCTTGCTGCTTGGAAGAAAAGCAATGACCAACTTAATGAGCATATTAAAAAGCAGAGACATTACTTTGTCAACAGAAATCCATCTAGTCAAAGCTGTGGTTTTTCCAGTAGTCAGGTATGGATGTGAGAGTTGGACTGTGAAGAAAGCTGAGCACCAAAGAATCGATGCTTTTGAACTGTGGTGTTGGAGAAGACTCTTGAGAGTCTGTTGGACTACAAGGAGATCCAACCAGTCCTTCCTAAAGGAAATCAGTCCTGAATATTCATTGGAAGGACTGATGCTGAAGCTGAAACTCCAATAATTTGGCCACCTGATGCAAAGATCTGACTCATTTGATAAGACCTTGATGCTGGGAAAGATACAAGGTGGGAGAAGAAGGGGAGACAGAGGATGAGATTGTTGGATGGCATTTCTGACTCAATGGACATGAATCTGAGTAAGCTCCAGGTGTTGGAGATGGACAGGGAGGCCTGGTGTGCTGCAATCCACGGGATTGCAGAGTAGGATACGGTTGAGCAGCTGAACTTCACTTCACTTCACTTCACAGAAGAAGGAGCTTCTACTTGAGTAGTTCAGATGGAAAACAAGGTTCTGTTTGTTTCAGTTGAGTCATACACCCAGCCAGTGGCAGAGGATGCAGTCAGACCACCCTGACTGTTCAAAATGCCCTCAGGAAAGAGGGATTCTGATGCCAAAAAAAAAAAAAAAATGGAGAAGGAATGTTAGACTGACAAAACTAATGAATGTCTTTAAAAATTACCTTTTCTACTACCCTTAAATTATGGTTTCTTCTTTAATGGATAAAATGTTACTTCAAACTGGGAGCACACTGTGTCTCCAAGTTGGACAACTGGTGTCATAGCAACCAGCTCCAGCCTTAAGGAAGGCAGAGAAAGAATTTCTGTGGTCAATGCAGTTAACTGGAGGCTGGAGCCTCCTGGCAACTCTTTTCACCTATGATATCTGCATATACTTGGTGTTAGTCGCGTAGTTGTGTCTGACTCTTTGAGACCCCATGGACTATAACCCTCCAGGCTCCTCTATATGTGGAATTCTCTAGGCAAGAATACTGGAGTAGGTAGCCATTCCCTTCTCCAGGGAATCTTCCTGACCCAGGGATTAAACCCAGATCTCCTGTGTTGCAGGCAGATTCTTTACCTTCTGAGCCACCAGGGAAGCCCCATCTGTATTATATTTATATTATAATTTCTGTTAACTCATGTGTCTTCTTCACTAAAGAATATCTTCAAAGTAGGGAGCCTAGGTTTTCATCTCTCTATTAGGAATGTTTTGCCCAGTGTCTGACACAGAGCAGGTACTTATATGTATGTCGAATAAGTATATACATGCAAAATAAGTAAAATGATAAAATAAATAATCCTTTGTTCCCCCAAGGTAAATCCAGGATGAGGGCAGGGGCTACTCTATGGTGGGGCGTGGGCTTCTCATTGCTCTGGCTTCTTTGTTGTAGGGGCGGGCTCGAGCTGCATGGGCTTCGGCAGGCACGGCACGCAGGCGCAGTACTTGTGCTGCTCACGCTTAGTTGCTCCATGGTATGCGGGGTCTTCCTGGACCAGAGATCAAACCCACGTACCCTGCATTGCCAGGTGGATTCTTACCACTAGACTACTGGGGAAGTTCTAAAACTATTCTTTCTATGTGGATGTGTTTCCATTTATGTGTTTGGAAGGGCATTCTAATATTTTCTGGATTACCTAAATAATAGCTTTCATATAATTTCTTTCTTTCTGAGCTAAAACTGGCAATAGCTCTCAAATGTACTTGGGTTCCTATTTAATTCTAGATATCCAGGTAAATGACTGTGTGAAGACAGTTACTGTAGTTTCTCTCCCTTCTAATGTCTTCTCCCTTGGGACACAAACATTCTCAGCACTGACCTACAACCAGCTGCTGTGCTTGGATAAGATACTTTCTCTGATCACTCCCTGCCTGAAGGCCTCTCTCTGAACACTGAAACCCTTAAACCTTGCCAGTTGGTAACTGATCCCTTTCTGCTATTCCTTATGACATATGTTTTCTTTCATTACCATCTATTTTACTTTGTCTCATTTTCTGCTGAACTTTTCACCTCTCGATATCTTTTTTTCTCCTCATAGGTTATACACTATTAAAATTCATTTGTTCCTACTTTATATCAACTATCTACTTTGTATCTCTCCTAACCATTAATATAATTGGTACTGTGCAATTTCTTTATTGATTTATTGAGTAAAATATATGTTCTCATACCCCGCAAGTTTTGCATCCATTAAATCAATCACTTCTACCCAAACTCTTCCTAAAAGAGGAAAAATCTGCTGTTAGCTAGGATTCAGTTCCATATCTACTATGATTAATAGGTGAAAAAGTACAGGTTAGTATTCCCCATCTCTTTTTCATTACTGTCTTTTAAGTCGTCTCAAATTCAAATGCTCATAGAGGCTAGGTAGATGACATGCCCGTGTATCTATGATGATGCTTTTAATAATTCTCAGGACACTCCATGCTATCATAAAGCAAAGGAGCTATAAAAATGAACCTCTCTGATGCTGTACTCTGTATATGTAGAAATTGGACAGAATGCTCTTTCACGAGAGAAGAATAGCTCATTAGTGGCCTCGATTAGGTCAGTCCATTAATTCACAGAGTGTCAGCTCCACAGCAGAAGCCAAATGAAAGAACCTGAGAGATATTCACTGGGATCCAGGAGCCCGCAGCTCCTGTGTTAGCATCAGATGTTTTCTGGTCCATTAAACAATCACTGTGACTTCAAGGGCATGTCAGGGGGAAAGTAACAATAAACATGGGCTATCTGCGTACTCATCATGACAGATGAGCTCTTCTTCCAGCCACAAAACACAGATATGATTGAAAGGTAAAGTTGCAAAGGAAAGATCACCTAACAAAATTAAACAAATATTCTTTTTATCTGTAGTCCTAATTGTCAAAAAGAATGGAGGGGAAAAAAGGCATTTTGGGGCTAGGATAAAATGTCTGCTTAATATTTAGTTACAAATGAGTCAATAACTGAGGCTTTATGTTAGTACCTGTGGATTAAGTATTTCAGCACATAAAAATGAACCTCAGGTGCTTAACAAATAAATGGCAAAGCTTGTCCTATCCTGGGCTAATACGGGTTCATAAGTTGGCTCAGGCTCCAGGGAATCCTTTGGGGATCAAGGACTCATCATATGACCCTTCTACCTTCTAAGGCCTCCGGTGAAGTCTTCTATGTAAGACTGTCAGCCCAGAGAACAGAAAGACTTAGGAGAGGTTGGATCTGCTTTTCATCTCTATGGCAGGGTGGGTTCCTTGGGAAATAATCTCTGGGATGAAGATTTGTGTTCAGGAGTATTTCAGGGGAGTGCTGTAAGAATCAAAATTGTGAAAGAATGAAAGAAACCTGATGGGCAGAAAGAGAAGCTGAGCTGTGATACAGTCAAAACAAAGTCCTCAGCTGACCCACAGGGAGCTCTTGAGCTGAAATGGCCCCTCAGAACTGTTCACAATTTAGGCCAGAGGCTTCCCTCATGGCTCAGTTGGTAAATAATCTGCCTGCAATGCAGGAGACCCTGGTTCAGTTCCTGGCTCGGGAAGATCCCGTGGAGGAGGGATAGGCTACCCATTCCAGTATTCTTGGGCTTCCCTTGTGGCTCAGCTGGTAAAGAATCCACCTGCAATGCAGGAGACCTGGTTTCAGTCCCTGGGTTGGGAAGATCCCCTGGAGAAGCGAAAGGCTACCCACTCCAGTATTCTGGCCTGGAGAATTCCATGGACTGTATAGTCCATGGGGTCACAAATAGTGGAACACGACTGAGTGACTTTCACTTTCACTTTAGGACTTAACACTCGCAAATTGATAAGTGCAACAAAAATGCAAGTAAAGAAGTCAATGTCACCCTGCGATAGGGAGGAGCAGGGAAAGCAACTCTTTTCAGACAAAGTCAGTCACTGGGAGTGGGTGAGCAGTCAGCACTGACAATGGCTGGTGGATGAGAATTTTAATGTCGAAGCAGGAGATCTGGGTGGCATAAACCATTGTCCACTAGAAATTCCCTGTTTGGGAGTTGGCTCACTCATTGCTGCTCACGTTAGTGAGAACTAGTTGAAAGTGAAAGTGAATGTGAAGTCGCTCAGTCATGTCCGACTCTTTGCTACCTCATGGACCTACCAAGCTCCGCGGTCCATGGGATTTTGCAGGCAAGAATACTGGAGTGGGCTGCCATTTCCTTCTCCAGGGGGTCTTCGCAACCCAGGGATCGAACCCGGGTCTCCTGCATTGCAGACAGACGCTTTACCACCTGAGCCACTTTAGGTGTCCTCAGTGAGATCTGAGGAATTTGGGAAATGTTGTCCTGTACAGTGCTGCACAAAGTAACTGTTCTATTAAATTCTTGAATAAAATCAGAATATAAGTCAATATATCTCTTCCCTCATTGAGAAAGTTTTTCTGTAAAAAAAAAAAAGGCTGAACTTAACTGTGTGCTTGGTGATGCATTTGCTTTACAAACTAGTATTAGGTCTTCATGTGCTTAGTCACTCAGTCATGTCTGACTCTTTGCGACGTCATGGACTGTGGCCCACCAGGCTCCTCTGTTCAGTGGGATTCTCCAGGCAAGAATACTGGAGTGGGTTGCCATGCCCTCCTCCAGGGGATCTTCCCAAACCAGGGATCGAACCCAGGTCTCCCACACTGCAGGTGGATTTTTTACCATCTGAGCCACCAGGGAAGCCCATGAATACTGGAATGGGTAGCCTATCCCTCCTCCAGGGGATCTTTCTGACCCAGGAATCGAACCAGGCTCTCCTGCATTGGAGGTGGATTCTTTGCCAGCTGACCTACCAGGGAAGCCCAGTACTAGCTCCCTACAGCATCACAGATGAATAATGGTTTGTAGAGTAACACCTTGTCCAGACACCACACTGAGGAGTGTGGGTCCAGTAATATGACCTGGAAGAGAAGACTGCATGGATGTGGTGATCACTAATGATATTTACCACTGCCTGGGATTCTAGCCAGCCATCTTCTCCTGAAACATTCTTTTTTTGTCCCCATCTTGGTTTAGTCTCTCTCTTGCTCATCTCGGGCTTCCCAGGTGGTGACACTGGTAAAGAACCCATCTACCAATGCAGGAGACATGAGAGACTTGAGAGAGGTAAGTTCAGTCCCCGGGTCGGGAAGATTCCCTGAAGGAAGAAAAGGCAACCCACTCCAGTATTTTTGCCTGGAGAACCCCATGGTCAGAGGAGCTTGGCGGGCTACAGTTCACAGGGTCTCAAAAAGTCAGATATGACTGAAGTGACTTAGCACACACATATGAATTAGTTTCACGTTCTGAGATCACTGGTTGTTGTTGTTGTTTTTGCTAATGTTACATTGAATTTTAGCTGCTGGCAAGATACTGCTTTTGCTGCTGTTTATTTTCCTAATTCCTGTAGCTCAAAAGGAATGTTGTACACTCTGGCAATTGGAAATAATTATGGAGAGTATTCCATAGAGCACTGGGACAATGATGTTGGAGGCAGGTATAGTTTAGGAGATTCTGGAAAATCAGAGGAGATAAATATATATGTATAAACATTTTGTTTAAATGTTTATTCTTTTTTCAAAGTACAATTGTTCCTTGGTCTGCTTTTCATCTAATTTTCTTTCCACTGGTTAGTTTTATTTGGTATTAACTGTCAGGGAAAAAAAATGTTTTTAACAAGTAATGGTTAATGGGATTTTCTGTGTTCTTTGATGGGAGGAAAATTACTCTGAGTGTATTTTTATTCCCGCACTTGTTTTTTTCTATATGATTTGCCTGAGATGTATCTCACTTGTCATCACATTTAGACAGATACAAACTTTGCATATCTTGCTCCTCAGAGTAAAAGGCACAGTTTTCGGTCAGGCAGGCATATAATTTATCTTCCAAATGGTGAATTAATTGTTCCATACCCCTGAAAGATTAATTTATATTTCCTTATAAGAGGTACTTTTAAAAAGAAGCTAATTTTATCTTCAGTAGGTTGATTAAGGAAAGAGATAAAGTTTTTGTTTTTTTTTAATTTCACGTTCAAAAAGAGAGTAAGTCAGAAAACGAAAAAAAGGGAAGATTTTCATCAGATGAAAATGTCAGACAACTCTGCCATTTTACCCACAAGATTTGTCTCTCTCATTGGGTCTTTCACATTATTTTTTCTCACTTGCACACTTTTAACTGCAGTATGAAGCAATGTTCTAAGGAGAAATATCTCAAATATCTTTAATAAAGACAAACAATACAAAGTTTCCACTCTTTCTTTGAGATACTAAAGCCCTTCAAAACAGTTTTATGTGATGGATCACTGAGATACATTATACATATTTGCAACAACCCCATCTTTTTGTGCACCACATTCTAGAAATTCTTCACCAAACCGACAATTCCTTCGGAACTCTTTGCAATCTGCTGCTACAACAGTAGCCTTCTTCCGGGGTAACTTTACTTGTGTTCCTTATTAATTCCTGCAGGTGAAGATGATGTGTTTTCTGATCTATTGATGAAGTGAAAGACATACAGTGGTTTATTGCCTCAAACACCAAGGACTGGTAACATTGAGGGAGAGCCTTCTTCCTCTAAGATCTACACATCTTTCTTAAATGTCAGTGTGACTCAGGTTCTGACTACACTGCCATGTCCAAAATGAACACCAACAACCTGGCTGGCATATGGCAAGGTTTCTCAAGACCATGCCTGGCTAGAAAAAAGTCACTTTCTTGATTCCTCTCTGCATAAGTTACAGAAATCATTTTATGGATTCCTCTTACATAAACTGTAAGAATCAGAAAGTAAAGTGATACAGAGAAGAAAATGTTTGTTTTTTTCTGGTTTTGAATTTTTTAAATGCCTGGGTCCTTTTGGCCATAAGGATGGATCCATGGACTGAGCGGAACACTCTGATCTGGACTGTGCTGCTCCCAGGCTTTTCTCTCATCATCTGTGCAGTCCTCTCTCTCTCTGACCACTGACCTCATAAGCTCATATGAGTTGCTTTGACCTCTGCTATGTGATTTTCAGAGCAAAGCTGTCTAGATTCCACCACTTCTTATGTATTCTTCATTTATATCTATGTAGTGTTGCAGGAATCCAAGAATTTTCTCACGATTTACACCAAATATAACATTTTCTCTTGATCATTGGGGTGACATATCCTCATGGATTTGATAGAAGCTATATGTAGCAGGAGAAGCAACCCCATGTCCAAGGAGTGGTGGGTGCATGGGCGCAGGAGGGCCAAGAGGAGCTACTCCATGTTCAAGGTCAGGAAGGGTGGCCATGAGGAGATACCCCTCATTAAAGGTAACAGAAACCCAAGTAAGACTGTAAGACCTCCGTCCATAGATCATCAAGCACTCTATTT